>DWGO01000571.1:0-11705 GCA_018247635.1 Eurytides dolicaon deicoon
TCGTGGTACTAACCCGGTTCGAGCCAGCCCTAATACGGCAGCAACTGGAGCTGCTGCGTGGCTCTACCACTATAAACATACATATGTAAGTTGAATTAGTAAAGCTACAGAAGTTATTGAGTTGGATTTCTTAAAAAAAAATTGCAACCATAACCTCGCGTAGCAGCATTAATTTGAAAATATATAATTATACTTATATATAAATACGATATATGGTGGTAGTTCATTTGTTAGGAAAAGGAACCCTAATAAGAGAGAATGCACGATATTAAGTATATTACATCTTTTCATATTCCTGATGAGTTAGTTTTGATTACCCAACGCATTTGTCATCATTTGTGATTAAAGTTTATTATATCTTATAAAAAATATTAGAGACAGTGTAATTAATAAATGTTTGTCATGATTATTGTAGCTGTCAAATTAATACATATGTACAAAAATGAATACATATGTATGTAATAAAATATTAATGATTATTGCTATATATATAATAATTATTGCGTCATACAGGTTTTGTGTTTTATGTTTCAAGCAAGTACATAACACTTTTTCGAACTCCCTTGGTGTATTTCAATATATTTTTTATGTGTGCAGGTTTCCAAATGAATGCAAAATAACACACATAATAGAGCACACCTTGCATGGCCTCGATTTTATCAATCCCGCAAAACTGTACGTCTTTTCCGTATGTTATATATGAAACGTTATTAACTTTAACTAGAACGTTATTAATTTTGATGTTAAATGGCATCAACCGAACGTAAATGACGTGTTTTACATAAATATTTATATTCTCCTTGACTTTAGTCACAGATGGTAGTCGGTGGACGGTAACTCAATACTGCTCATCAGAGGGGGTCAAGCTAGGGCGTCCGCGTCGCGACCTCCGCCAGCCCTTCTGGCTGCAACCTAGCTTGGGCGCCGATGGAAACGTAACCTACCCCCCGATCAATTAGCGTTGCTTACTTCACGCTAATTGAGCGTTAGTATTAATCTTGTACAGTACTAAGAGAACACATCGGCGCCTGTTGTAATATACTTTATACGTGGATCTCTTAAGCGGTTTGTTTAGTTGTCACAAGTATAACTTTTTGGTCTCCGGGCACATACCATCTCGTCCGCAAAATAATAATGTCAATAATACATTATTGTCATTAAGGTTTAAAAAAATATCTGATTGCACGCTGCAAATGAAACTTCAGAAAGTTCATTTGTATATTATTATTTATAAATATAATTAGGTAGGAAACGTAGTCGAGCGACAATTACGTAGATCGCTCCTCATGCGCTTTACGTCTCAATAGTAAATATAATATTAATTAATTGTAAATAAGTTTTGATGTGATTACACTTTAATATTTATGGCTTATGTATATATCAAGACAACCGCCTCTCTCCGTAAAAGAGTTCTGATATTGTAGATGATAAAATACTTGTATGTTTGATAAATGTAGCGCTCGCACTGTACCTTGTAATCAGAAATGTAGTCATAAAAATCAGTTTTCGCTTATAACATCAAGGCTGGCTTTCACGGCGATAACTGAATTTTTAAGAGTTCGGAATTGAAATTGTTATTTCATCGTAAATTTTATTGGAATGTTGAACATAAGAAATTTAGCTGTTAGTGATTGCTTGCAGTAGATTCGTGTTTAAATTTAAGTTAGGGGATTCGCGCGTATTGGCACATCAAGTAGTTATTTAATGATAGTGGTAATATAATATAATCCTCCAAAATAACATCGCTAAGATTGTATATATAGTCAAATTCCGATACATCTCCGTAAACTAGTAGTATGTAAATATTATATAGTAATCTTTCGTACTCGTATATTTTTAATAACTATATTAGATAGGTTGCTAGTTAAAAAATAAACGGGTTGGCATTTCTCGTTGCACTGGGAATATTAATATTGTGAAATTATTTGTAATAAATAAAAACAAAACCTGAAAAATAAAAATTGAAAAAGCGACTTTTGTTAAATTATATGAAGATAAGTTATTTTTTCTATGCGAGGCTATTGCTTCGTTATTTTGTCTCGTGCCTTAGTCGAGAATATTACTAATGTGATTTTTATACCATTGTTATTGTTGTTGCCGTTAGATTTTATACACTTTATATATATTTTTACATTTTCTGACGAGAGCAGTGTAAACTTACCTTTTATATTACCATTCGTCTGTAGGTTAAGTCGAGACTAGTCGAGTCTAAGTTAAAACACTGAAGCTTCTACAAAATTTTGTTGTCACTCAATTTTATTCTTACAATTTGATAAACAATTCAAAAACTCTGTACGTTAATATAATTTTGTTTGGGTTTACCTAATTTCTTAACAGGTAGGATTTCGTTTCACTATATTAGGGTTTTCATGAAATTTCCCTGTCGGACTTGAACCACAGATGGCTGGTGACTAAGGTTTAATTTATACTGCCCCCTTCAGAAAGGGGGTCACCAAGCCGGGGCGTGCACGTCGCGATCCCTGCCAACTTACGCGGTTGCAACTCGGCTTCGTCGCCGATAGCGGAACATGAACATGAACATGACCCCCGTCCAATTCCGAACCCGGTCTCTAATCGTTGGGAAACGGGTTTGAAAATGGACGAAAGCGCGTAAGTTATTCGATCGGGCAACCGACGATAACGTGACTAAGCGCTCTATCGGCGTCGCTTAGAATAGGACACATAGGTTAGGTTGATCTTAGTTAACATATTAATGCGTTTAGATAGGATAATGATTACTCGTCGCTCGTTCGTTAATCCATGTTATTTATATCGGTGTGTATAATTTCACCGTGACATTCAATATAAATAAGTTGGACGTATAATTGGTTTCTTCTGCGATGAGAGAGCAGCTGTAGCTGCTTCGGGTTTGGTAATGTCGTGAATGGTTCGCCATTATAATAGATACCATCGTCGCGTCGCATAGTAGTCGTGCTCTCACCAATATTTCGGAGTGAACGATAGCCAACCGTGGTGATGATACTCGGCCCTCGACTCAACCCCGCGAAAATCGTGAATATTTTAAGTAATCCTATTAAAAACTACTTCTTGTATTTAAAAAAAAGGATATAAAAAAAATTTAAAAAAAATTGCATAATAGGTATAAGTGCTTAGTGTTTAAAACTTTTAATCGTATACTCGTGTTGTATTGTATAGATGTCAAAGTGTCTCTTTGAACAAATGGTTAAAATTCCACAACATTTTTACAAGTGTTAGGTCTCTCGCAGAGTCCGATTGGGACGGTACCACTGCATTGCCAGATATTCTGCCGTCAAGCATTAATGTGTAAGCACTACAGTGCTCCGGTTTGAAAGGCAATGATAACAGTGCAATTACAGGGTAATGAGATAAACCATCTAATATCTCTGGGTGACGAGCGCAACACAGAGCAAAACACGCTCTGTGTGGTACTGTGTTGATACGACTCTTTCTGTTCCATTGTATTGTTTGTTTTCATCGGTTTTATTTGAGATTTGTCTTCTTTTTATGAGAAGTCTGTTGACGGCCTTGTCGCCGTAATTAGCTTTTTTAAAATATCATAAGCATGATGTGGATTATAGAGATACTTTGATATCTTGTTATTGTCCTGACGTGATAGGGTATACCCTATCACGTCAGGACAATAACAAGACACAGACACAGACACATAGGGACACAGGATAGGTTGATGATAGTAAACATAATATTGCACCAAAATGGGATATTGATAACTCTGCGCTCGTTTTTACTCAACAAATTGACGCAAATTAGAAACAAAGCGAACTGTGGGTAACTAGATAAGCTCTACGATATAATCTATATTATATCATATTATTATTAATGTCATACTATCGGTGTGTATAACTTAATCATGATAGTTAATATAACAAAATAAGTGAGATGTAGAAGTCGATTTGATCTCCGATGAGAGGACAGATGTAGTTGCTTCGGGTTTGGTAATGTCGTGAACGGTTGACTATTATAATTAAAATCATTGTAGTAGTCGTATTTTTAAGTCGGAATCATCGAAAACCACCCGAAGGTATTCGGCCCTCGAATCCTCAAAGGCACACGAAAACCGTGAATATTTTAAGTAATCTTATTAAACAGTACTACTTGTTTAATAAAAAAAAATATATTTATGAAAAATGTATTGGTGTACGTACTTAGTGGTTTAAAATATTAATCTCGTATTCGTGTTGTATTTTGTAAATGTCAACATGTTTGTTGGTTAAAATTCCAGATCGCGAAAGAGTAATGACATTTTCTAATTTTCTTTTCGACAGTTCAAATTTTGTTTTGATATTTTATTTTCAAGACAACAAGACAGGTTCTTTTTCTTCGAATGGTCCAAACAGTGCAAGGATTCATACGGAGTGGCTCAGTTTTGCAGACGAGGAAGTGCGTTTCATCTCAACTTCTGCGAAAAACATTCGGCATCACCGATTTGGTTAGCATATACGAAAAGATCACACAAATACCGGTGTTTCATAAATTGACTTTTTTTAATTCAACCTTTAAGCAAAGTAAGTTCTGAAACTTCTGAAAGGTTATAAAGCCAATGACCATGACTAACGTATAGAGAGATACAAAACCCCTATTGTCACCTAATATGGCATGTTTATGAAGAATTTTACGTGGGAGAGCCACGGTTCAATCGTATATTCCCAGATGATGTCGCATTATTTAATCTCGAATTGCAGAGCAGCACAGAGTCGAGCTGTTTAAATACTGTTTTGAGGATGTGTTGTTATAGGACCTTTATTATTAGCTTTCTTTGGCATATATTACAAGATGATATGGAATATGATATAATCCTATTTGATAATAGAAAGTGTAAGTTAAGCTTAGGAACGATAATTCTCCGGTAAGAGGGCAGCCGTAGCTGCTGTGGGTTTGGTAATGTTGTGAACGATTCACTATTGTAATTTACACCGTCGTGGTAGTCGTACTATTACCACTAACTCGGAATCGTAGCCACACGTCCGACGCGATTATATTCGGACCTCGAATTAGCCACGCGAAAATCGTAAATACTTTAAGTAACCTAATTAAACACTACTTCTTGTTTATTGAAAATAGGAAATAAAAAAAATAAAAAAAAAAACATTTTATAGACATAAGTACTTAGTTGTTAAAAATCTTAATCGCATACTCTTGTTGTATTGTGTAGATGTCGAAATGTTTGTTGGTTGGACAAATGATTAAAATTCCAGATTGCGAAAGAGTAAAGGCAGAAAGAATTTAAGATCAAATAAAAGATCTCTTCGATTGGACGGTTATCAATTTTCGTAATGGGGAGGGGATTGTTTTTGTCTATATGACTTAATAATTAAAAGTTTTCAAATATTGTTATTCCAACATTCCATTTACATTCGTACAAGATTATGTCTTTCATAGGATTGTCCATCCTGACGTTGTATGGCTTTGTTCTAACATACCCAGGAGATAAACGCATTGTGCATATCGACTTATACGAAAGGCTTTCGGTAGCATCGATTTGATTGACATTAATGGTAATAAATACACCGTACACTGAAATCAGGTAATCAGTCAGTAATGCCCTTTTTTAATTACGTGTTTGTATTTTTTAATATCTACGCTTACCCGCCCTCGCAGGGGTAAGGACAAGTTATGTCGGACCTGCCTCGACTAAACCACCATGATGTTCCACCCAAATCGCATTTTGGCGGGGTCACGCGAACGCTTTCGCACACTTCCGCAACCCCGCCAGCGCCGGCCGCCGAAGCAGCCCCTCCTTGGGGCGTCCACACCCTTTGCCCACACACCTCTGGCAAGGCGCTTTGGAACATGAAGCGCGACTTCCTACTCGGCCCCTTTTTACACCTCCAGCGGACCGCCCAGAGTCCACCGATCGGAGGCCTTGGAAGCTGGGTACTGGCGTGTCACTTCTGAGCCGGTGCCTAAAAGCGACAAGCCTCCCAGCCCCCATTGGCGGACCTGGTCTTGGGCTCCGCCGCTCACCACATTTTGGCCCCGGAGGATAGGGAGAACGGCGTACCGCAATACCGGCACCCCTCTTTCCTCGATGCCCGAACACGCCGCATCAGCAGTGCTACCACGCTTGGTCGTGGAGGATAGGGAGAGCGGCCTACATAATACCGACACTCCTCTTCCCCCGCGACTCCACCTTAGCTGCGAAGAACAGCGAGTTGGCCTTAAACCATTCTCAACCTGCCCCCCGCACAGCTCACTCCATGGCGCATCCAAAGTGGGCTCCAAGAGCCCACCCGGAGTGCCGCTTCTGGCCAGCCCTACTCTACGGGTCAGCCGTGATGGGGTTCCTTTTGTCTTCACCGTGGGTGACCAGGCGCCGTTACTAGAGCCTCTCCGCCACGACAAGGCAGGAACCCATCGGAGGGGAGCCAGTTATGCCCTAACCCAACTAAGAAGTAACGTCAAAAAGTATATCTCGAGCATAACCCAAAATAAAGCAGTTTTAATTTCGAGTAGAGATATACCATCTAAAGTTTCCGGGCAATTAATGCAGTTTCTAGGCGGTACTGTGTTGTTATGGGCAGGATTTTAATTACCACCATGCGCCCTAATTGTTCGTTAAAATACTAATTGGGTAAGTGTTTTTATTTGCAAGAGTATCGCTTTCCATCAGACTTTTTTGGCTCATCACTTTATTTCAGTCGGTGTAGTAAATTTTATTCGTTTTCTTTTTATAACTAGCTTGTTTATAGCAGTCTTCTTGTCATAATTGGAGTCTCATTTATATTTTTTATATTATTATATTATTATATCAACGCCTGAATTGTGTGTGTTACTTGGTTTATCAAAAAATTATGTTAAAATCATAATAATATACTTTAATAACATCTTCTTGTTCGGCGTTTCGATCGAAGGTTGATTTGGTATTCATTATATTGTCGTAGTTATACATACAAACTGACGAATTTTTGTTAATTTTTTTGTCTGATACAATTTTTTTTGTTATTTTCTGATGAGAGCAGTATAAACTTCACTTGAACAATATCATCCATCTATACGATAAGGTTATACTTGTTAAAATTTAAATGACTCTTAAACTGAAGCTTCTACTTAATTTTAACGTCAAATAAATTTATGATACAATATAATAAATATACACAAAAAATAAAAAATACAATAAACAAAAAATAAAAAAAAAAATATTTTTTGAGTAAATACAGGTCTCTGTACGTTGAAATTTTATTCTGCTTTGGCTTATATGTCTTGTTCGCCAGCAGAATTTCTTAATTGTATGATTGTACTTTTGCTATCTCAGTCCAACCTTGAAAGTACTACCCGAATTCCGACTTGAATAACAGATTGCTGGTGACTGTCGTTAAATTCATACTGCTCCCTTCAGAAAGGGGGTCACCAAGCCGGGGCGTGCACGTCGCGATCCCTGCCAACTCACGCGGTTGCAACTCGGCTTCGTCGCCGATAGCAGAACATGAACCACCTGACCCCCCGTCCAATTCCGAACCCGGTCTCTAATCGTTGGGAACCGGGTTTGAAAATGGACGAAAGCGCGTAAGTTATTCGATCGGGCAACCGACGATAACGTGACTAAGCGCTCTATCGGCGTCGCTTAGAATATGACACATAGGTTAGGTTGATCTTAGTGAATAAAAAGTAGATTCATTGATGTAATACTTATAATCATTATACATTTTAAGATTTCAAAACTGACTCCATTATTGCTCAGCCCACTTCGCTTGACGTTAACGTGGAAATGATTACAACGTTATGTCAAAAGCGAACTGTGGGTACTTAGTTTAGGCTCTCTATGATATATTCCATATGATTAATCTCATATTATCGGTGTGTAGAACTTAATCACAATATTTATTATAGAGTATAAGGATATATGTAGTAGCGTATTATTCTCCAGTGAAACAGCAGTCGAAGCTGCTTCGGGTTTGGTACTGTCGTGAACAATATATAACATCGTCGTCTCGTTCGCGAAGTATTGACTCCTACTCTTTATTTCCTTGCCGCCAGTGCTTTCTCAACGCGATTACATTTGGCTCTCTAATCAGCCATACGTGAATTGTGTTTAATAATATAATTCATTAGTAATATATGGCATATTAATCAACATTAGCATTTAAGGTATATGTATGGGCGATGATTTTAATGATTCAATGTGGGTCGTTTTCTTTTAACCAAGGGTCGCGCAGTGCTTGGCCCGTGGAACTTTATTATAGTAAATTATGATTGCCAATGTAGGCTATTAGGATAAGGCGATTAACGATTCAATAGGTTAGGTACTTAGTAATTATAAATCTTAATCATATACTCATTATGATACTTAGACGTTTCCTAATGGTAAGATTCGCACGCTAAAGGCCATTACTCGATGACTTTTGAAACGATTCTAGATATAAGTATTCATTAGTTAAATATCTCTAAAATAAAACCTAAGTTAGGATTTTTCTTTTTAACTAAAGGCAAAAAACAAAATAATAGCATATACGACAAGAACGACTACTTTTTTTTTTAATATAAGACAAATCGAATGTTGTTAGTTTAGTGGGGTGATGTTGTATCTCACTTCGTTATCACTAACCGCATTTACACTGTCAGACACCACAGTCAAACCCATTTAGGGTCCTTAATTGATTACCGAGAATAATTCGAGATTGGGTTTCGCGATTGCTCCACTCTCTTTATGATGGGTGGATGTCAAAGTGTTTGTCTATTGGGCAAATGGTTAAGGTACTTGATTTAGAAAAGTAATGTCAGCTAAAGAATATAACATCAGTGCGTGAGCGATGACCTCTTAACGAGTTCGTACTCGTCAACGACAAACTTTAATTCTACTACAAAAAAATATCAAAAAATTGAATTTCTTTTTTGGTAGATCTCGATTCGAAGTGCACTTTATTTGGATGATTAAAAATTCTCGCGAATGGATACCTGTTGTTGCTTACAATTTTTTTAATATATGTTTTTCGTCAGTTCCAAATGTTATTGTTGTAGAATTTCATTTACTAAATATACAAGATGAAGGTTATTCGCGAGTAAACTTGACGATTGTAGGGCTTCGTCCTGGCATATATGTTGCCCAGGCGTGGGTTAGCCCTGCCTCCACGGAATTGCGTTCTCACAAATCACCGGTCAAAGCATAAATGCTTCCGGCTCGGTGAGTGAAACAAACCAAAATCTCAAAATGAAATTAAACTTCTATTGTCACCTTATATGAACGGAATGTATTCGAAGATTTTTACATGGGAAAGCAACGCTTCTGTCGTAAATTCCCATCTGAAGTAGAATTATTTAATTATTTCTTCTCATTTATATCTTATGATTTTCAAGTGGTAGGACTCATGCAAAGTCCGTTTGGGGAGGTCCCACTGCATCGTCAGATATTCTACCGCTAAATAGTAATGGGCTAGCATTACTGTGTTCCGGTTTGAAGGGCGGTGTTGCCAACCTTGTTACTGGGCATAGAGATAGATCATCTTATATCTCGAAGTAACGAGTGCAGTACAGAGCCAATCTTGTTCTTGGTCCTGTGTTGTTACAGGCTAGAGTGTCGATTGTCATCAGACGCAAGCCTGGCTCGGCTTCTTCTGTCTGTCTGACGAACGACGAGTTATCTGTTGACGGTCTAGTCGCCGTAATGAACCTTTTAATTTAACATTGACGATTCTAGAGCTGCTTAGACTTCTTGTGGTTATCCTGACGTAGTAGGATTTTGTCACCACTCGAATTTCCCGTGATGTGGGTCGGCCCTATAAGCGAAGGACCTCACGAAGACCAGCATGAAGTATTATTAATTAATGCTTCCTGTGCGGCGAGTGAGTAGATAATTAGATCCATTAAACTGAATAGCAAATATGATGAGATCTCACACATAATGGTGGTTAATATACTGATTTTTTTTTATTTCAACCTTTTAGCAAATTAAGAACTGAAAATGCTAAAAGGTTTCAAAGCCAATGACCGTAGCCATCTTATTGCGAGATACTAAATCACCGAAATTAAATATCAAATGTCACTTAATATGAGCGAAATGTAATTAAGATGTTTACGTGGAAGAGCCACGCTTCAGTTGTCAATTCCCAGTTGAAGTCGCATTATATCTTCTCACTTACATCTTTTGATTCTCAAGTGGTAGGACTCGTGCAAAGTCCGTTTGGGGAGGTCCCACTGCATCGTCAGATATTCTATCGCTAAGCGGTAATGGGCTAGCATTACTGTGTTCCGGTTTGAAGGGCGGTGTTGCCAGCCTTGTTACTGGGCATAGAGATAGATCATCTTAAATCTCGAAATAACGAGCGCAGTACAGAGCCAATCTTGTTCTTGGTGCTGTATTGTTACAGGCTAGAGCGTCGATTATCATTAGACGCACGCCTTGCTCGGCTTCTTCTGTTCCGTTGTATTCTTTGGTTTCGTCGGTTTTATTTAAGATTTGTCTTCGTTTATAATTAGCCTGTTGACGGTCTAGTCGCCGTAATTAGCCTTTTAATTTAACATTAACATGACGAGGATTATAGCGCTGCTTGGACTTCTTGTGGTTATCCTGACGTAGTAGGGTTTTGTCACTAATTGAATTTTCCGTGACGTGGGCCGGCTCTACAGGCGAGGGACAACGTCCTCACGGAGACCGGTATGAAGTATTGGGGTCAAACTAATACTTCCTGCCCGGCGAGTGAGTAGAAAATTAGACCCTCTAACTGGAACAAAGGCATTTCAACTTAGTCTTAGACAGAAGTGATAGTCTTCTTATTTGTGGGTCGATGGTACTGCATAACATTCGATTCTTTATGAATGGTCATTTTAGCGAAGATAGTCTTGAACATCTACCATCAAGTTATTACCAGAATCTGAAGTTTTTCCCTTTATTGTTTAATCCATATTTAATGTTAAGTCCGTAATTACTAATTTATTTTAAGCATCCCCTCTTGAAGTGCACTTCGATTGAATGGTTTAAATTGTTTTGTGAATTCGAATACGGTCGGGTTTTCATTAACCTTTAACCGTGGGAAGGTTTTTAAACTAACATCTTAATAGGGGTTTGTGTGATGTCTATAGGCTTCGGCGCGTATAACAGAACCACTGCTGTTTTCCCTCCTCTTTTAATATTTTTAGACTTGTAAAGAGGTAAAATCAACGTTATACCATGCGAGTCTATTGTTGTCTTGGCTCGATAGATTGACCTATTGACTAGCAAAGGAAATGTTGAAAAATAGTGAATTGTTTACTACCGGCAACGACCCGATCTCGGTTACGATTCGGTAGGACCCTAGAGTGACGAAGCCCTCGTCCGCACGGTTGAGGCGTTCCCTAGCAACCAGAGTTTATTGCAACTTTGGCATGCTTGACCCAGTTTCGAACGCCAAGTTCGAAACGCACGTAGAACGTGGTGGAGCCATCGCTACAACGAAGGTGCCACCATGTTGCCACCGAGCAGTGTTGCAGCGTGCTGCAGCATTTAGTGCCACCGGTGGCCTAATTACTGGTAATGAGGCCTCCCATCTTAGTCCTCCAGGGGATGATCACCCACACCGCATTCTCAACGAGGGATGCCGATGCGAATGGGTCGTATATTCGATATAGATCGTATATCTTCAGCACGTAATAACCCGTGCGATTATCATTACCCTTGATATAAATATAAAAAAAAACAAAAAAAAAATACAAAAAACCAAAACTAAACCAAAAATACAAAAAAAAAATAAAAAAAAAACAATAATACAAAAAAAACTATAAAACCCCCCCTGAAC
>DWGO01000572.1:0-11696 GCA_018247635.1 Eurytides dolicaon deicoon
TGTCATTGCTCTGGCATCATTGCCCTTCAAACCGGAACACAGTAGTGCTTACACATTACTGCTTGACGGCAGAATATATGGCAATGCAGAGGTACCTCCCTAGGCGGACTCTGCAAGATTCCTACCACTTATGAAATAGTAATAGCATTCACTTTATTGTATGCTGCTATTAAGCCTTTTAGATTCACAGATATATTTATTATTTTTATGAATATCACTATATTTATAAATTTACTATATCAGCTGTGTCACTGAATAATTTTTAAGATAAACAAATAATTTTTTTTCATCAGCAATAGGCTTTAATTATTTAATCAAAATCATATAAAACTGTAGTATTTGAAAAACTCAAAAGATGAATTATAATTTAGTAATTGTTTATAAGTCTTAAATGTTGCCTTTAATTAAGAGAAGTGGTTGCAAAAAAAATTATCTTAGGTGAAATGAATGAATTAATTTATATGTTTATTTTAAAAACACATGCACAAAGTAAGATATATATAAGTACATAGATATATATATATGTGTACAATATTAAATGCTAATGGAACATGATAGTTCCCACCATATATATTTATCCATTTTGCTATAAATGTAAATAATGGAATAATGGATGGAAAATGTAGGTATATCACAAAAAAAAATTGAATTAATGTATGGAATCATTGTTATACTTATAGATGTGTTGTTTTCAATTACAACAGTTAATTGTCAGAAAATCAAAATTGCTCTTTATACTTGGCTGATACCTTTTTTTTTTTAGGAAAAAGGTGAAAGAATCAAGAGATGGAAAGCAAGAGAATGATTTACCACTTACCAGGCGATACCCGCATGCTATGCGCAGTAAGCCACTATACCACAATTGCTTTTTGGTGGCACCGGATGGTGAATTGCTGTGTACCTGCGACACTAAGAAGGCAGAATGGTGAGTTATTTACACATCCTAACTGGTAGGACTCTTGCAGAGTCCAAATGGGGTGGTGCCACTGCATTGCCAGCTATTCTATCGCCAAGCAGTAGTGTGTAAGCACTACTGTGTTCTGGTTTGAAGGGCTAGTGTAATGACAAGGCAAACAGATGGACCATCTTATGTCTTTGGATGACAAGTGCAGCGCAGGGCCGAGCAGGTTTTGTGTGGCACTGTGTTGTAATGAAAACACAAAAGACTGACTCTTTTGTGTAATGACTAGTGTGACTGCAAAGCCAAAGTTTGTTGATTCGATTCCCACCCAGGCCAAATATTAGTGTGATGAGCACAGATATTTGTTCAGTGTCTGGGTGTTAACTCAGAGGCGGCTTTCCCTATGGTGCAGGGTGTGCGTTGCACACGGGCGCAGCGGTATAGGGGGGCGCCATTTATATAGACATGTTAACATTTGTATCTGTTCCATTTTGACTGCGCACTTACTAGAGGGCGCTAGTTTTGTGATTGCATACGGGCGCTACGCTACGGGCCTAGAGATATAACTATCTATATAAGTATGCATTTAAACTATATATTATATTTATAACAGTTGTCTGGTTACCATACCACAAGCTCCGACTAGTTTGGGATTAGATGACCACGTGTTAGATGTCCCGTATTTATTTATTTATTGGCAGGCGTATTGCTTGCCAACAAGCGCACGACTTGCTCGCGTCGTTACTTTTATCTCGTAATTATTAATCGGTTATTTATCAGGTACGTAGAGAAGGAGTTAGCGGACGTGATTAAGAAGGAACCGCTGACCGTCCGTCTGAGATTCGAACCGGCAGGCCGCTCGGTGGGCGACGTGGGCCGCTACTACCAGCTCACCAAGGAGAACAAGTGCGTCGTGTGCGGTAGTGAGAACTCCTACATCAGGAAGAACGTCGTTCCCCGCGAATACAGGCGTTTCTTTCCAGGTGCACGCCCGTTTCTTTTTTAACGAAAGTTGTCACTAATTGTTTTTTTAGGAGATAAAGTACTAAGACGAACTTGTCATGCGAGATTTTTTTTACGAGATAAGGTGATAAGACTAGCGTCACGCCTGCCCATAACACAGTAACACACAGAAAGTGCTTGGCTATGTGTTGCGCTCGTCGCCCAAAAATACAAGATAGTCTATCTCTTTGGCCAATATTACACGTGCATCAAAGCTACAGAATAACTGGCAATGCAGTTGTACCGCCCCAGTCGAATTCTGAAAGTCTTACTACTGTCGATGCCTGCCTATAACCACAGAAGGACACACAGAACATGCGAGAGAATAGAGATGTTATGTCTGGTAAGAACCACTGGGCATAGAGACATAACGTCTCTTCTCTTTTGCAGAATCTGTCTGGGGTGGTACTGCATTGCCAGTTAATCAACCGCCAAACAGTAGTGCGTAAGCACTGCTGTGTTCGAGTTTGGAGGACAATAATGCCAGCGTAATTACTGATCAAAGAAATGGACCATCTTATAACTCTGTGTGACGAGCGCAGCGCAAGACCAAGCAGGATCTTTGTGATCTAGAAGGTGTTATGGGAAGGCGTGTCGCTTGTCATCGGGCGCAAGACTTGCTCGTCTCGTTAAGAAGAGTAAAATTAAAAATATTTTTTATAAATAGCTTATTATACTGTTAAAGAGTTTCTGGTGCATCAAAATGTAGATAATTGACTTGTTTTTGGGATAGTTAATCTATTGCGTTTTTTTTAATGTGGTAGGAGGCAAACGAGCAGGCGATTCACCTGATGGTAAGCGAGTACCGCCGCCCATGGACATTTGCAACGTCAAGGGACTAGCAGTACATATTGAAAAAAAAAAGACTTGAGTTTGTTGTCGGCGCTTCTCAGCCGAACTGCATTCCACGCCGGTGGTAGTTTTCTCAATCAAAAGATATTTTGATTTGATTTGATTAACCATCTCAAGAATACAGGGACAACATCGACTGAAGCCGGTGACATATACTGTGTATGCTTCCGCAGAGATAATGAAGGAGCACTCGTCGCACGACGTTGTGCTGCTGTGCGCCGGATGCCATCAGCGCAGCAACATGCGCGATCAGGCGGTCCGCGAGCGTCTAGCGGTCGATTGCAATGCCCCCCTCAGCTCTCACGTTCACACCAAGTATAAGGAGGACGGCGATTGCAAGTGAGTGCAAGAATCTCTAAGATGTAATTACGCTGGCATCGTTGAAATGTAATGTAATTGAGCTTTAATCACTTAGAATTTTTATGAGCACTTTTGAATCATCAATTAAGTCAGACCCTGAGGAAGCTACCGGCTCAGTAAGCAGTTCTGCTGAGAAGAGCCGACAAGAAACTCAACAGTTGCTCTATGAATATTGTTCGTAAACTGACGAATGAAAAGTTTTGATTATATGTGTAAAATTAAACTAAGTTTAGGTTAATCATCATTACTATATTATTTTAAAATAAAACCGCTTCTGATAGCCAATAATATAATATCGACGTTTCCAGCCAAAAACGTCGTTTTCGGAGTCTATGATGTGTCATCTAGTGAACTTTTATCAGACTTCTACCGTAAATTTCCGAGATACAACAGCTAACAGTTTTGTTCTTTGCAAATGCAATAAATACCAAGACTATTGCCAGATATTCTGCCGCCTAACAGTAATGTGTAAGCACTGCTGTGTTCCGGTTTGAAGGGCAATAATGCCAGTGCAATTACAGAGCAAAGAGATAGACCATCTAATATCTCTGGGTGACGAGTGTAGCAGAGTCAAACACGCTCTGTGTGGTACTGTGTTGTTATGGGCAGGCGTGACGCTGACTATCAGGCGTACGACCTGCTCGTCTCGTTACTTTATCACGTAAAAAAAAACACTTATTTTTTTCTTCCTTGAAAAATTTGATTTTGCGATTACCATTCTGTTTACCGGGGACGTCGATATAATCTGTGATTATTTGTCGGCAGGAAAATCCGTTCGGCTGCCCGCGCCCTGTTGATACAGAGCAGAAAGCACACCCTGCCAGAAAGTAGGCGTAAGGAACTGGAGAGTGTGGTGCTGCAACATTTCCCTGACCACGAGAAGATTACTGAGGAGCTGTTGCAAATCGCCTCTGACATCCAAGTGGTGTTAGTTTTACTACTTACTAATTAAAGAAGGTCGCAGTAGCTCAGTGTATGAACGCGCTAACTTTTAATTCAACACACTCATGTAACCCGATTCAAATCCTTTTTCTATGTGGTAGGAGTCTTTGCAGAGTCTGTCTGGTACTGCTGGCACTACTCTCCAAAAGCGTCCTACCACTTAATAAACGATATAAATGTTATAAAATAAAACTATTTACGGATTTTATCGCGTTTATTTTGAATTTTTAATTTCCCGACGTTGCAAACACTTTACAGCGTTCATGGTCACCGGAACGCTGTAAAGTGTTTGAAACATCGGGAAATTAAAAACTCAAAATAAACGCGATACAATCCGTAAATAGTTTTATTCTGTACTGTCAAGAATTGGCGTAAAGAAAAGTGATTTCAATGATATTTGTTCAGTCTGTGATTTTTTTTAGCGAATAAATACGCAAACATTACTTTAAGTGCCTTGTAGAGCTGGTAATTATCAAATGTGCATTTGACAACTAAAAAGTTTCTTTCGTTTCCTCTTCAGCTTCGAAAACATCGACTACGAATCGCACGGGCACAAAGTGGTCGAAAATTTTATAAAAAAGGACAAACTGCTCAGACTTGAGGAGTTGTGGCGCGAACATTTCTTACAATCCATGCGCCCTAAATACATGCCCGAGTTGTGGTCCGTCAAGCACAACGAAGAGAGGTAAGAGGGAGGCTTTTTTACGAGATAGTGATAAGAAGAGCAAGTCGTGCGCCCGCCTGATGTTAAGCTTCAAGTCTGCCCATAACACATTACTACACAGAGCGTGCTTGGCTCTGTGATGGGCTCTTCACCCAGAGATATAAGATGGTCTATCTCTTTGCCCAGTAATTACGCTGGCATCATTGCCCTTCAAACCAGAACACAGTTGTGATTATACACTACTGCTTGGTGGCAGAATATATGGTAAAAAATAAGATTCTGGAATGACGCCAAATAATTCGTTGGGTTAGTACGAGTACTGTACAGTATTAATTTCCAAAATGATGTTAGTAGTTATTATTTGACGTCTTGTTATTGAGATTTTAGCCCATCGTTGTTTCAATACAGTAATATGGATAAATATTTTTTTCCATTAACAGCAACTGTTTTTATTGTTTCAGGTTACGGGTGCGTCTTGATGAAGGTCGACTTTCGGAAGATGATGCAAAGTTGTTAGGTTTCTCAACTAATAATAATATTGCTAACACATATTAACTGTATATTAATAATATTTTAATGTAAGAGAAATATTCACTCTTTTTTGATATATGATTAAATTTTATTTTAAAAGCTTTGTTTTGTTTCATTTCCAATTGACAGTTGGGTCATTTTAAAAGTCGGTTAAAATTAACAAGGCAGCTCCAACTTGGACTTATTAAGTATAGCCCACAAGATACACTTTTGTATTATCATTTTTATATATTTCTTGTGACGTAACGTCAGAAAAAATATTTAAAAAATGGTTAAAAGAAACGTTGCCCTTATTTTAGCACCGAAATATCTTGTGTTGTAAAGGGGTTTTACAAACTCACGTTTAAGTGGTAGGATTCTTGCAGAGGCTCACTGGGGCGTTACCACTGCATTGCCAGATACCGCCAAGCAGTAGTGTGTAAGCACTGTGTTCCGGTTTGAAGGGCAATGATGCCAGCGAAATTACAGGGCAAGGAGATTGACCATCTTATATCTCTGGGTAAGGAGCCAAGCTCGCTCTGTTTGCTTCTGTGTTGCTATGGGCAAGCTAAGTGACGCTTACCCTCAGGTGCACGACTTGCTTGTCTCGTCACTTTATCTCATAAAGATGCGCCCATCTCTATTCATGTTAGGCCACACGAATCTTTGGGCTACTAACCTTGCAGTTGCCTGTGCTCTCGGGTGACTGAGATTATGGATGACGAAAGGTTGGAGTCAGGTAGGGACGACTTATTCATCCTGAAATATAGAAATGTCGGTACCTGGTATGCTACATTTTTTCAATTTCAGGGACAAGCTGTCAGCATCTCTTTCGCTGAGAAAAATGGTGCCGTATGTTTTAATAGAGCTACCATTGGCTGCACGAACATCAAAGTCAGAGGCGCTAATACAGCCGTTGACTACAGGTCGCGGATAGCAGCAGATGTGTCTATCAAAAAGGAATCGAATATCGAACCTTAGGAATAGAATTATGAATAAACAAACGGCGGCCAGGCCGCTCGCAATCGGATGCCGCCTCTACCAATTGCTGGAAGCTTTTCCCAAATTCTCTGCTTTCCAGGTGCAAAGTTGAATACGCTGGCTTCAGTGTCGCGCTTGTGATACTAACACATCCTATTTCTAGAGCGTGAGGGCGACCTGGCCTGACTATTGGGCGCTGGATCGAGAGTCGAAGCGAGCATGGTTGCTAGTGAGGGCATTGACCTTCTTTGATAACTTCTTCATCTTGATCATGAGTTTATTTAAGTCCACTGAAGTGGCATGAGTAACATTAACATATGCCAACTTACCTAGAGTGGTTCCTATTATGGCACCAGCCAGGTCGGCCAACTTCTCCAAAGGTAAGTAAAGTTGCGCCATCAAATTGCGTTGTACGGACGATGTTAATGTCACTTATTCCCACCAATGACTGTAAGTGACGGAGTAAAGAAGAGGGTTTGCGGTCACCATCTGTTTCTCTGCCAGTAGCTGGCAGATACGCTGCTTTTTTGAAATAGAGAACCGTTTAATGAGTTCGGTTTTTAAATTATTATATTTTTTCCAAGGGTGGATTCGCTATGACGTTTGACGGTGAGATGAAGATAGTGTTCTGGCAGGCACGATGAACATGAAGAGCTTAATCACGTCGGGGTCACCAATATGGTGTATTGTCTTCTGCTTTCATGTAATCAAACCAGGACAGTTGATGTTGACTTGTATAATGTTATACGTAGCGTAGGTTACATTAATACACAAGAAAATCGAACAGATCGATATTTCCAAGGCGAGTCGTGTGTCCTCAAGTAGCGCGCGTGAAGGAGTGACGTCACCGTCAGGGACTCTAGGGACGTCGCCTTCAGTTTTGCGTTTGGGAACGTTTATTATTAAGAAGGCGAGAAAGTAGCCACACTCAGTTTAAACCATTTTAAGTGGCACCAAATAAATTCCTTTGTCTCGCAACCAGCACTTCATATTATTTACTCAATGTTGATTTGGATCAAGACCTGTTATTTTTTTTGATACTAAATTAATCGGTCTAGTGACCGATTGTTAGTATTGAATATTGAAATTTCAATGCGAACGATGGAGTTTGTTGCTTTGCGATTAAACCACTCTGACAATAAAAACCCTCCTCCGGTTAATTTACCTATCGATTGCGATTCAAGCCGAAGTTTAATTCTCTTTCTTATGCCCAATCCAGACTCGCGCAAGCCGCTTCCTAGTGGCTCTCGTCACGAGTGTTGGCCAGTGGAGGCTAGACATCCACACTTTCGATTTATTTAGTTGTCCGCTGCGTCTACTACACCCGTCACCTACTCGCTTCCTTTTACTCGCATCTAAAAACCGACATAAAGCGAGGAAACACGAGAGGCCACAAGCACACCGTCTACACTCTAAATCGTATTCCCGCGTGTACCCTCGTGGAGAGTCATGATGGGGCATTACACTAACAGGACGCGAGTGGACGAGGACGTGTGAGAGTGTGTATGGCTGGCCTCAATTTGCCAAGATTCGTGCCGAGAGTCTCTAAGAGGCACCTCGCGAGAGTCTGGATTGGGCATTAGACAGTTTTCAGCGGAGCGAACGGCATCTAAATAAAAATATATTTATTCAAATAGGCTGTTAAATCCACTTTCTAATAGTCAGATTTACATTTACAAAATATTTTTTTGGAATTGCAGCCGCCAGGAAAAATCTGACCAATACATTGAAAAGCAAAAAAATATATAAACAGAAGTTTTTATGGTCACAGTTACCATTAATATTTTATGTAAATTTGAATTATAGCGAACAAACGTAAGCTCGTTATTAAATAATAAGACATGACTCCAATGCATAAATAACGTCGATGCATATCAAGCCACTCGCTAGGAAAACGAAGTGATTATATATTCTGTGCCACCTACCTAATAGAAAAGGATCTTTGATCTGACAGCACCGTTGTCAACTTGAATTTGAATTGAAAATATAAACCGCTGTGTTGGTTTTGTGAAGTGTAATTTCTTGTTTAATTAAGATTTCTTGACTTTAAAGTTTAGTTCTAGTAAAATAATTAATGTAAAATTTGTCGTGAACTGTTTTTTCATTATATTCATTGCATAAATGACGAATACCAAGCAAGTTAAGATAACGAAGTTGTTTAGGAAGGGCGGTAAGTTATTAAATATTCTTGTGTTCACTTATAGGGTCTCGAAATATTCAAAAAATTCTATTTATCCTTTTCGTGCTAAAAACCAATGAAAAAAACTTATCTTCATTTATTAGGAACAAGACTACCAGAGGATTGTCAAGAATTGCAGGAAGAAATACAACAATTAGAAGAAAGACTTAGGGAAAAGCATAATGAATTCTTTCAAATTCAGCGCAACAAGTACAGAAGTAAACCCAGTGTGTCTAAAAGTAAACCAGAAGCTTTTGTGAGACCTCAGGTAGGAAGGAAAACATATTATATTGAAAGTAAAGAAAAATACTTGTCTTGAATTCTGCTGATTATTAAAATCGGAAAAATATTAACTTCAATTAACCTTTTTAGTGCATTCTTTATAAAATAAGGCTAATTATATGCAATAAAGATTTGGTTGCCAATATAGCTGTAGATACTTTATGGATTGATGATTGGTGAAAACTTCACTCAATATAAGCAAATTAAATAGCCTGAATTACTATTTATTAACAAATATATTTTTGAAACATAAACACTATAATAGAATAAATAAATAAAGATGATACATTTATTTTCTTTTATAGAAAATTATCCTACAAAACTCAATTGATAGTACCAAGAAAAATATGGAATTGATGTCAATGTTATCAGGAATGGAAGTGCAGTCATATGCAGCAGGTGATCATTGCTGCATCATGTACCATTTGCAGCATGATTCAGAATATCAGATCAAACATATTCTTAGGATTGAAATGAAAGGGGGTAAGGTATTGCCATTAAAGCTAATGTTACTTTATATAATTAAATATTATACATATACATAAATATAAATTTTTCATTTTAAATCATCTTGAAGAATTTCTTTTGTTTTATTTTATAAAGTGACAAGACTAGCAAATTGTGTGCCTTATGGTAAGCAATACACCTGCCCATGATAACACTATGCCCCACAAAACCTACATTTTCCCTGCATTGCGCTTGTCACCCAGATTTAGGATGTTCTCTCTCTATACATAGTAATTATGCTGGTATCATTGCCCTTTAAACCAGAACACTGCATTACTAAGATGCTACTGATTACCAGTTGAATAACACAATGCATTGGTTGTGGTCCACCACATAAACACTTTTTATTTTTGTTTCTGTTATACATTTCATTTGTTCACATATAATTAATTTAATAACAACAACATTTGTTGTAGTGATGATTATAATGATTTTACACTTGCTTTGTATAGTCATTTTATAAAAATATGTAATTAAAAATTTAAGTTCATCAATATAATTTGCTTTAACTTATTTTTACAGGAAAGAATGAAGTAACCAAATGCTCCTTTCCACTTGGCTTTAATTTTAAAGCTGTAATTGAAGAATATGATAACATAATGATGCCTGCATGTCTTAGCTCTATAAAGAAGGCATTGATTGCATATTATGACAGGCTTAGACAGTATGAAGCCCTGCAGGTATGACAGTTTCTTAGAAATTGATCAATATGATTGTTAAAAATGATGATTTTACACACAAAAATTTTCATACAATTGCCATCTTTTTATTTTTCTAACAAAAGATTGTTTTTATGTTTGCAGAATTTACTTAATGTTGATGCTCAGCTGTTTAAAAAGTTGGACACATCCTATGTTAACATATCATTCTACGCTGAAACTGACATGGAGGGAGAAGAAGAACCAGTGGTGTTGCACATTGAACTTACATTAGATTATAGACTTTATGGTATTAGGCCAAAGACTTACTGCTTCAATGAAGAGGGTAATTTGAGAAGAATAAATCACTAACTTAAAAATATATTGGTGATGAATGATACATGTTTTAAAATAAGGAAATATAAATTTGTTTTGAATAAGAACTGATTTTATGCAAGCTCGAAAGTACCATAAAATAATTCGCAAAGTAAATGGATGTTAAAAATTCAAATATTCAATCATTATTCAATATTAAGTGCAACTCTGAATATATTTTACATTTCACTGATTTTATTTAAAGTACTTAGACCTTTACAAGGAGTATAATTGTTATAACATAACATTATCATTATTAGATTGTATCATCTTATTTTGGTAGTCCAAAACTAATTGATCATTTTGTGTCAGATCTTCCCGAGGACACACCTGCTGCTCTAAGAACTCAATGTGCAGTGTTCCGGAAGAAACCTTTGCAGGAAGCATTTAAAGAGGCATTCATGATCGGCAGTGGGCAATACAGATTGATGCAGCAGGTAGTGTATTTGTAGTTCAATTAACCTTATTTGTGTAAAAAAAAAACCTTGTTATAAATCTTCTAACAGCAATTAGTATAAAGTTAATCTTCAAACTTCAAAATTTTTTGTTTACAGATGAAAACAGCAGCTAAGGAACAAAAGAAGGAAACTCCAAAGAAAGAGCACAAGCGACTGTTCACACATAAAAGATTCCGTCCAAACAAGCACAACTATAACAATGATGATACTTTCATTCCAGAAGAGTGCTCTGATCAGGGTGAAGATGATGCTGATGATAATGATTAATAAATAGTCAACTTTTTAATTTCAAGTTGACGGCCAATATTTGAATTGGTTTTAATGATTAATTCCTTAAGATGTTATCCCATAGTTGAAGATTTATACTGAGTTACCAATAGTCAGATTTTCTCCTATGTCAATGCTTCGTTCAGAAGGAACCAAATTCATCAAAAAAGTTGGCTTGAAAGTGTGTTAATATAATAAATGTATTATTGGAAAAAATGATACAAGTTGTAATTAATAAAATTTATTTTAAAATAAAAAAAATAAAAATCAATTTTCACATGCTTCCCATTTTATTGATTTTGAGTTGATTCACTATTTAGCAGAGTTGGTGACTCAACTCTTCTTTGTGACAAATATATACTTACATTCATAACACAAAGCATTGTGCTGTAACTCATGTTTTATGACATTAATTTGTGCTCCACCATTTGATTACCTTGTTTTTTTTCTATATAATTAAAAATTACATAATGTATGAAAACCATTTTAATTTGCGATTTAGTATTATTTCAATGCAAAATTTTCAAATATTACAAATAATTATATAATATAATTCACCTATTATATTTAAAAAAATAAAAGCTAGCTTTTTACTGAATTATGATTGCATTTTGCAAATATTATTTTATTTAAAGATATCCTTAAAATTTATTTACAATTATCAAAGTGAAAACACCAGAAGTTGTATTACATACATTCATTAATTCAGAGGGCATTCATTCTAGGATATTAAACATAAAAAAATGGCTATAGATTACATTAAAAATATTTATGTTAC
>DWGO01000573.1:0-11689 GCA_018247635.1 Eurytides dolicaon deicoon
ATAACAGCCAGTTTCCGAAAGGGCAATCAATTTTAATTTACTATTAATTGCTTGTTAATCAACTAATAACATGATTTGGGTTGCTAGACGCCTGAATACAGCGTTGATTTTGATTTACAATTAGTCACTGATTAACGGATGATCAATAGGAAATCGTAGCGTTTTTTCTTGATCAACAAGCTGTCAAAAGTTTTATCAGCTAATCTGTAAATTTGGCCGATTATTCGGTTGGTTAAAATTATTTTAAGCTAAAACCACTACATAATACGCTGTAAATTTATTACGATTTTCTTTTACTTAAAAACATGTTATTTTAAAAAGCATAAACATAATCCAATGTCAATATTTTAATTGTTACGTCGTAAGCAAAAACACCATGTCATTATAAACAGTACCAAATTTAAAAAATTAAATTGACATAAGAAATTATAGTGATTTTTCTAATATTCCTTTACTACGGATAAAGGTTAGTTAAACACAATAAACAAATTCTCTTAAATCCGGAATTATTACGTGTACAATAACATAAGAGCGCCATTGTCTTTACTTTTTAAAAAAGAGATAGCTATACCATAGACAGAGATAGAGCTATGAAATATAAAAAGACATAGCTATACAATAGACAGAAATAACTAATATTCGTTGACGTAATCGTTCATTCTTTGAACAAACCTTTCAGAAACCCAAGGCGGGTTAACAAGACTTTAACAGCTGATCATTTTTTAACATAATGTTACGTGATTACTGCTTTGATTGACGTTTCAGAAACCAGGCGTAAGTCGGCGATCCGCATAGGCACCAGATAATTCCACTGTTAATACCTTTACATTTAAAGTTTAAAATTGCTAGTAAAAGAAATGGTACAAGGAGTAAAACAATACCTATTGTGTAAGAATCCGATACCCTAGATAGACAAGAGACGTCTAGTCTCTGAGATAAAGCTCCAGCTCTGTGTAGTTTCGTCCGCCACATGAGTGAAATGCTTCCGTAATCGGCTCTAGGAATTTGTATAACTTTTGTGTAGCATTGAAATAACAGCTTTTGCTCAGCGTCCCAAGGAGATCGCGATGTTCCAACGAATAGAACGCGGTCTTCTGGACAAATACCTAATACGAAAATTGAAAAAAATATTGAGCTTTATCTATAATGCCAAAACATTGCACAGATTAATAACAAAAAAGTAAAAACAAAAATTGTTTACATTTTACCTTTTATAATTTTCACTAAATCTTTTTTTAGCCTCTTTGGGTCAGTTTTATCGGTTTTTGGGATTTTTTTTACGAACGGCTTCTCCGCGTCATCCATCCAAATGACGCTCGGCTGTAACAATCTTGACACTTTCATTACTAGATGTATTAACATTATAAGTCCCGACTTCCCTGGGTATTTTCCCACTACATTTGCTGGTGTTAAGTCGAAGAGTGTTGCGCCAACTTCGCTACAAATTGCGTGTATAAGCATTTTCTTGCCACTACCAGAAGGGCCTGTAATAAATTGGAACTTGATTTTATCTTGAAGAACTTGAAATAAATTTACATTGCCTAGCAGCTTGTTGTTTTGTTATTCCATGGTACAGGTTAATCTGTTTCTTATTCAAATAAATAGAAACCTATCTCGGTATTTATACAACATACTTTCAATTTGCAGAAATATTGTTTTAAACTGTACTAGGATTCTCCCGCGGCTTAATGCGCGAGGGGTTTTCATTAGAAATAATTACCGAATTATTTTTAATTTTTGTCTTATTTATTTTTATAGATTCAAAATGTATGTTACCCAGACTCTGTACCACAAATAACGCCTGTGTCAAAAATTATATTGACCTGACGATTTGTTTCTGCGTTAAAGAAGGACAAATCAAAACCATTTATTCACAAACCTGCTAAAAGTACAGATCTTATTTGGGGCGCATTGGTTCTAACATGTTCAGACCCAAGTGGCAGTATACAATACTCTTTTATGAGTTGACGTATGTCACCCAAGCAAGGTGCTGGTTCCCGGCCTTGACTCCTCCATTCAGACCCGACGAAACTTTTTTCTCCAATGAAGTTGTCTATCTTCGTCACAGGGTAAGGTTTTATTATGCCGTTAGCAACAAGCTCTTCAAAAAGTGATTCGGTGGTCCTATCAGGGGTTAAATCTTTTTCTTTTTTCTTTTTACTTTTCTTTCCTCCACGACGTACCTATGACAAGATATAAAATTACTATTTTAATTAGAATATAATATATTCGCGTGATTTTAATTATTGTCACGCAAATATTTTTTTTTTTACATTGATTGTAGTGAATTCAATGTCATAAATTTCTTGGCTTTACGCAAATCTCGTCACCCAGACATATAAGGAATATTAGGGAACAGATATATGTACTAACATCTGTGTGCCCAGTAGTGACTTTTGCTATATATCCCTACCAACCAAAACACAGTTGCTTAGTAGTAGAATGACTGACAACTGAGTTTTTCCTGAGCTGATTTTGCAAAAATTAGTTATTCCTCATAAAGTATCTGTCGCTTCATACATTTGTTCAAAATACTTTTTTATATTGTATAAAGTGACGAGACGAGCAAGTTATGTGCCTGATGGTAAGCGTCACGACTGTCCATTACAACTCAGTGCCACTAGTAACCTGCTTGGTTCTGCGTTGTGCTCATCACTAGAGGCTTAGGATGTTCTATTTCTATGGCCAGTAACTACGCTGGAATCATTGCAATTAAAATTAAATACAGCAGTGCTTACGCACTAGTATTTGGCAGTTGAATCACTGGCAATGCAGTGGTACCACCCTAGATAGAATCTGAAAAAAAGTCCTACCACTTAAAATGATGTTTTGATGTTGTGATATAAGCACTAAATTTCCCTTTTACCTTTTTCTGCGGTTTCTTAACTTTTTTTCCTTTATGGGATCTATCTTTATCAAAAGCAGCTTGTAGTAACTCGAGTTCACCTCTTAACATTTCATCCACAGTATTTCTCATTTCTTGCTCTATTTTCACCATTTTTTCTCTTTCAATTATATCTCTGTGATATCTTTCTTGATTTTCATCATCATAATCATCTTTGAATTTCCACATATCTTCAAATCTGTTAGTAGTAATATAACACTAATAAAATAATTTGATAAAACGTTCAACGTATCTCGTTTGGCACAGTTGCTATGTCATCGGGTTTGGCGTCGCTCGTTGTAGCTTTGATTTCCATCCAGGACAAATATTTGTACTAAATAAAGATAGTTGTTCCCGATTTGGGAGTTTGTCCAAGAAAATTATATTCGTGAATCGCCCTCATAACACCTAGTGGCCAAAATTCTATCTTCTCGATAGATTTTTGTCCACGGCGGCCTACAAGAGATCAGCCAACCGCGCGGGATATATTAAAGTGCACAAGCGTTTGCACAGACACAAATGCGTACTTGCTTTTCCTGTACTCTCATAGCCCGATCGAACCGATAACAAACACGACCGAAGAGAGGTCAGGCGCAGAGGCAGAGATATTTAACCGACCTCTTAATTACGACTTCTCCAAGCCAACGCTAGATGGCGTCGACAAGTAGCCGGGACAGACTTTTTACATGCCCAATCGATTCATGGATCATCGTACTTTTCAGCCAATCAGGTGATCGATCGGTACAACCAACCCAACTAAAATTCAACAACACAAAGTCATTGCCCTCCGCGGGATTCGAACCCACGTCCTCCTAATTGTAAAGCACAGGCCTGTAGCACTGGGCCAAGAAGGCAGTTATTTTTCCATATGATAACATCTATATGGATAACATTCATAAAAAAATAATTAAAACTTTTGCAAATGAAAGAAAAATTAAGTTTAATAAACGTGGAGAACTTACTCTTCGTTAGCATTAATAACATCGTGCAAGAATGCGGAATTCATACATCTGTAATTTTGCAAGTCATCCATTTCATCTTTACTTTTGTTATCTTCAGCCTTGACGCTTTTTTTGTCTTTGCTTTCTTTACTTTTTTTAGAATCTTTAGAAGATACTGGCGAAGATTTGCTTAAGTCGCTATCAGCTGCAGTCCCTTGTTATGTTTTAAAAAACAATTAGTTAAAGAAATAAATTATATTTCTTCCTCAATAACGCCTATACCTTATCGAAGTTTGTGATATAATTGGCATTGGGTTTTATAAACATTATTAATAACATAACATCTAAATTAATAAAAAAGTAATTATATAAAATATTTTACAATACATTAACGGATCTATCTCCATTTCTAACGGTCAATTTTGATGAACAATGAGCTACCTTGTCTACTGAACATAGCCCGACTTCCACCGCTTTCTTCTGTAGGAAATTCTGGGAGTCGATTAGTCCGTTCATAGTATTCTGATATCCACCGCCTTAACTCGTCTCCTATTCTCTCCTTGATTTTGACTTCATGTTGACACCTCAATTGCTCCTCTATCGTGACAAGTGCCTCTTGATATTCTTTTTCACGCTCCTTTTGTAGAGATCTTCGACATTCTTTCACCTAAATAGTTATCTTTATGACAATTTATGAATACACTAAGAGCAAAACCTATTTAATAAATAGTAAAAAGATGTTAAAAATGCTTTTCATGCATCATAAATAGCGAAGTAAAAAAAGTGGTTTTAAATATGGAAGTGGTTTTGAATAAAAATTAAAGAATTAAAAGCGCCACTGCATTACCTGTTTGTTGTAAAAAGACACGTAAAAGTATATACATTTTTTCCACGAAATTTATTTATACGCAGATAAAATATTACCATATATGATATTAGTCACGGAATACCAACGAAATCTGTAGAGCTGGTATTAAAATGGTTATACAAATATTACCTACAAAAATATTGTTAAATTACGTCTAAATAGAACACGACCGTTTTTTACAGGTGCAGCTTTTTTTACGAGATAAAGTGGCTTTAATTTAACAAAAACCTTTACCTCTTCAGATTTCTTTATTGCTTCAGATTCAGTATACGGAGGTAGCTCCATTCCAATAAGCAATTGCTCTTCGCGTTTTCTTCTACGCGTCATCCGTCTCGTTACAAATCCCCTCCAAACTCGTTGTATGGCTGTTGCTGCTGTAGCTGACATTTCACCCTTTTGATCTCTGCCCTTTTCTTTTAACAGTCTTATTTCCTTCATAAACTGCCCTCTATATATTTAATGACATAAAAATCATTTATAATACAGTTTACATCAATGTCTTAATCACACAGCATATTTATCTATATATTTTTTACCAGATAAAGTGACGAGATGAGCAAATCGTGCGCTTGATGGTAAGCATCGTGCCTGCCCATAACAACACAGTACGTACCTACATAGAGCGTGTTTGATTATGTGCTGCGCTCGTCACCCAGAAATATTAGATGATCTATCTCTTTGTCCTTTAATTGCACTGGCATAGTTACATATATAATATTATTTATACATCATTTATCTATCACGATGTAACAAAAGAGTTAATACGTGTATCCAGAGAGAAATGTAATTTGGTCATAGTCTAATGTAAAGAAAAACTATTAATATATTATCTTACAGTTTTACAGAACTGTAGTTGTAACAAAACTGAAACTGACCTTAGTCTCCCTTGGCGTGCTCGTTCATGGCTCTGTATAATAATGATTGCTTGTTGCTCTGTGAGAACTAAAGACGGTGGCTTCAATGTTTCATGTCCAAGTTTCCTCAGAGTGTCAGTTATGAACTTACGTCGGATTTCCAATTCCTCCTCCCTTTCTCTTATAAAATATTGAGGAACGCATGGTTCCGCCTCTTGTGGCGTCACTTGTAGCTTTTGTAAAGCCTGTGAAAATCTCTTTAGTATTATAAATTAGAAATATTTTTTTTTACTTATTTTCTATTCTTTTACAAACGAAAAAACAAAATTACTTAACATTTACCACCGATAATGATGTACAACAATATTAATATTCTGCTCATTGAGGTTACTATTATTAAAAGAGAGGCAGACCTTAATAAAAGGGCCAGACTTGATACCCTATCCCCCATTATTTTAGCTTATTTATGCCCTTTATAACCTTTGACATTTTTAGAAATTTACCCTAATAAGTGGAACAAGGTTAAAATTGTACCTATTTATAATCCTGAAAAAACCTTGTATATAAATAATGGATAATTGGTATTATGTCAAATTAAGCATTATATGATAACTGATAACTGGTGATAACACTTAGCTAACTGTTAACAATGGTGGACAATTTAATATGATATACACAGACTCCTCTAAAATTTTTGGTAAAGTTATTCAGCAGGCGCTAAAATAATCATAAATAAACGTGCAAAGTTTTGTAGTAACTCTCAATGTGACGCAAGGATTAACAAACTTCCTAGAATAAATTGTAGCGATTTATCCGCACCATTACGACTAAGGGTCCTTCAAGAAGGTAGCCTATTCCCACCCTTAAAACTAGCAATTCACATGCCCTTCAAGTGGTGTGTATGTGTATGAGCAGCCGTCCACTGCATTGCCAGTTCTTCTGCCGCCAAGCAATTGTGTGTAAGCACTACTGTTTTCCGGTTTAAAGAGCAATGATGCTAGTGAAACTACTGGACACAGAGATAAACCATCTGATATCTCTAGGTGACGAGCGCAGCAAATAGCCAAGCACGCTCCGTGTGGTACTGTGTTGCTATGGACAGGCGCATGACTTGCCTGTCTCGTCACTATCTCGTAAAAAAAAAGAAAACAATAAACCACCTTTTAAACCACAAAAATAAATAAAAATCTGTGAGAGACAAAGAAAGTGAACTACGAAAAGCACCAAAAAGGTAAATTTCATAAAACCGTCGACTTATGGTGACCAAAAATATTAAATTTTACTTAATAAACTTTTTAATAAACAATTATGTTAGAGGGATATAAAACAGAAGTTTTAACTTATATTTGAAAATTTAATTATTTTATTAACTTTGCCTATAATTAGCCATTATAAGATTTACTGTAATATTCTAAATATAACTATTAAATTACCTCGTCGTCGTCATACGTAAAGTCGGATAAATACAGTTCCACCAAATCATACTTGATCTCTAATAATCTTCCCAGGCAAGCTTCCAAAAGACGTCGGACTATTAAGCGCTTCTGCGGCTGCAGCAGTTGATCGTAAATCGTGTCTAATCTACCAAGCAGCACTGTATACCTTATACGTAGCTCCGATAAAAGAGGCTGAAGTGCGCTGCGTTCAGCTGACCCTGCTTCAAAAACTGCTTCATCCGTTTGCGTTGCCTCACCTATTAGCTCCGAGGTCTCACATATCAAATCGTTGTATGTTTTATTTGACATAGTGAATGAATCTTTAAGTCTTCGAATACCATTAATACTTTAGTATTTAAAACAATAAGCGTATACTTGCAGCATAACGAATTAAAGACTTTACGCGAACAGTTTATGTATAATAAACTATATAGACGTTACCTAAAACCAGTTAAAGTTATTTTCTTTTCGGTTAGTTGAATCGGCAATACGTGTTTTTATTAAAAAAATATATAAACCGTACTTTGCAACGGGGAAAATACAAAAAGCCAACCAACTGACGTGCACAGCGCGGTATCTCACAGAATGGGCGCCGTTTTATTGAATAAACAGCCCATCACTATGTGCCCGGTCGCTATCGTATTGTCACGCTCGGATTAACGTGTTTATATTTGTTAAATTATCACGCCGAAATGCTAAAGGGTTGAAATACAAATTTGACAGCGATAGCCGTAAATTACTCGCTATCTCTCCTTTTTTTTATTTCAGTGGGCCTGTTGTGGTTGCGGTGTGTTTTACACGTATGAAATATTAAATTCATGGCAATTCGTAATTATCTAGGATTATTAAATCATAACCGAAAAGTGAATGTCTCGGTAATCGTTGATTTAGACTTTGAGTTATACATATTTATATATTATTGTTTTAAAGATAAAGAAAATCAGTAGACAGACAGTAAAAGCTTATATTTCCCTAGCAGCTTTGCATCAATAAGTAATGCTTGTAATATTTCAGTTTGTATAGCTGAATCGTACTGGCTTTTGACTTCGAATTTAATTTTTGTATCTTTCAAGGTTAAAATAACCTATGTCTCTCTTCTTTCCATATTCTCTGCAATTTTTCCGTCGCAACATGACAATCTGACCCATTCATAACTAATTAATTCAGCAGATGTTCTGCTGTTTTACGTATACTTAAAAAATCATTAAATCAATCAATTAAAGAAAATAGAAAGTAACAGCCTATATACCTCACACACTGGGAATAGGCCTCCTTTGTACCGAGGATAGAAGGGCACCGACCACGGCGTTACCCCAGTGTAGAAGTTGGATGAATGAAGTAAGACCTTAATATAAAATGTTGAATTTCTTGTAAACAATCAGTAATGTGTAAGTACTTCTGAGTTTTCGCTTGAAGGATAATGTTGCCAGTATAAATACTGGGCTTAAAGATATAACATCTTAATTCTCTGGGTGATGAGCGCAGCACAGGGTTACGTACGTTCTGAGTTGTATATTTGTTATGGGCTGGCGTCTCGCTTGTCGATGGCGCACGACTTGCTAATGTCGTCACTTTATATGCTAAATATTACAATTGTTAATTCGTTCTTGTGTTTTTTGGGTAACAATGGTAAATATACACTAGGCGATTTCAGAATAAGTATGATTACGCAAAGACAAATTTTATCGGTGTGATTTTAAGTATTTTTTGTGCTCAACAGTCGACGTATTTTATGTTTATTGGGGTGTAAGCGTACATTACCGATCTCATGCTTTCCGGCTTAAGCTCTAAACCCATTATTACGTTGATAACAGAGCCGCCGGAGCAATCCGCCGCTATGAAGCAATTACCCATCTGTTTCCATATAAGCCACGTTAGCTAGTTTAGGGAAATGGACAACGTTAAAACACAAAGTGTTGCAATCAATTTACTTTAAGAACAATAAAATCATAGAAGATAAAGTGACGAGACGAGCAAGTCGTGCACCTGATGGTAAGCGTCACGCCTGCCCATAACAACACAGTACAACACAGAGTTAGTTCTGTGCTGCGCTCGTCAACCAGAGATATAAGATGATCTATTTCTTTTCCCTGTAATTATGCGGACATCATTGCCCTTCTGTGTATAAACACCTTCTTCAGTGAATAAACACTACTGTGTTCTAGCTGCAGAATATTTGGCAATGCAGTGGTACCGCCCCAGTCGGACAGCAAGAGTCCTACCACTTATAAAACATATATTCCGGAAAATAAAAGTGAAACTTATTATTTGATTATTTTTACGGCTTCAACTTCTTATCGTAATGGGATACGTACAAAATCGAAATCAAATTTATATTATATTGTTTTATTAATATTTTATAATGTTGTAATGAAAAAAATATCTATTAAATTGCTGCCTCTTATGTTACGTATGATAACGTTAAACTAAAGTCTTGGTAATAACGAAGTTTTTTTCGGATTTTAAGTTAATTTTTTGTTAAGTTAATTAATTCAATGATAATGTCAAGAATGTATTTAACTGTGTTGATGTCATAATTATTTACCTTTAGTTCTTTTTTATTATTTAATTAAAGCAACCTTTTGTCTTGCCATTTAATTTTATTACTAATTAACTGATTAAAATAAAATATATTTCAGGTATTAAGTTCAAGAAGCAGCTAGTTATCATTATAAGTTTCATTGGCATTGTTGTCTATACTCTTTTACACAGTCAGTCTGGGATGGTATGTCAGTTATTCTGCCGCCAAGCAGTTATGTGAAAGCAATATTGTGTTCCGGTTTGAAGGGAAATGATGATAGCGTAAATATCGGAAGACATAGATCACTTTGCAACTTTGGGTGATGAGCACAGCGTAGTATTAAGAATCTCATCGCTTGATCACCTAAAAAAACAAAATATTCCAACAATCATTGGGTTATGGGACTTAGAAAGTGAAACAATTATCGCGTCCCTTTTATATATTTTTAATGCAATGAAAGAAATAAATACAATAATCGTTTTTATTTTAATTTATCATTAAACTATTGAATAAGACATTATTCCTTATTCTAGGAATATTGCAAAACTATACTGTCTAACATTCATTTACATACAGATATGTACGGTCACTATCACACACTGAACTCAAGTGGTTTGTTCTCATCTCGTAACCATCGTCCTACATTTAACAGCGGCCGTACAAGGCTAGAGGCAGCGTATAAACCATTAAACCAAAAGATCGCCGACCATAATAAAGTCATTATGTGAATAAACGCTAACAACCATATTTACAAGGCGTCTACGCACAGATCATTAAACCTCAACATCAAGTCCCGAGAGATAGTTGCCAACTTCACTGCATACTCTTAATGGCTGTGAAAGGAAAAATGTTAATGAGAATCTAATTATTTCGCGTTAATGATGACACCTTAAATACTTTAGTTAACATTTCTAGCGTAAAAAAAACTTTATACATTTTATAATATTCATAATTTATTTGTTATGATTTTCCTTTCGCAACTCTTTTGTAGAAATAAATAAAGACTAAGAATATAGGGGATAATGCGATTAATATATCTCGCGTTGTATGAAATCGCGTTAAAGAATTATTGATAATTCAAAAGTCAAAATTAAAGTCCTTGTATTGAAAAATGTCTTTACTGTATGTGTTTTGTAAAAACTTCAATAAACAGATGATGAATGCAAATATTTTTTTCATGAGGCGCTGCATCGAGTGTGTTTTAAAAATATAACCGTCATAGTTGTTATTTTTGACTAGCGTGTAGGTGTAGTGGTTAGTGCTTCTGACCGCAAAGCCGAAGGTCGTGAGTTTGATTCCCACCCAGAACAAAATATTTCTACGTTTTACAGAGATATTTGTACTATGTATGAGTTTAATTATCTATATCAGTATGCATTTGCAATATGTATGTATGTATATCAGTTGTCTGGTCACCATAGTACAGACTCTATTTAGTTTGGGACCAGATGGTGGTGTGCAAGATGTCCCGTGATATTTATTTATTTATTTAAAGTCACAATACTGCCGTATAATTAAAGAAAAGCCGCTATAACAATTTTTACTAAGCATATCTCACAATAGTTTAGATATCATTCTAATCTGTAACAGTAGTATTTTTTTTGTATCAAATCGTCGCAATCTTATTTATTTTAAGTATTGATCCAACAACCTATTACAAAAATAAATTAGATTCTATCTTTTAACATAAAACTTATTGAACACGCCATTAGAAGCCATAGCTTCTAATGGCGTGAAAAAATTGTAAACCATACATTAGAAGCAAGATTTTATTGTTAATTTTGTAACTGTCTCACCAACTAATTTATTGATTAGACAGTTCGTGATGATATATTATCATTTGTATTTCAAAAAAATATTTTTAAAACACTACTTCAGTGGTGTTCGGTCCATCCCGGTAATGGCACTAATTAGCAACGGTTGACTAGAAGATAATGCTATTAGTATTAAATCCGTCTTTATACATTATTTCGTGCATGAAGGATAAATGAATAAATAGCACGGAGTTCGTGAGCTGTGCCAAGACTCTTTGTTTCATCACAACGAGTCCGATACCGCATTGTTAGTACCCACTTTTTGTACCCACCCCCACCTCTACCTTACGCCCAAATAGCGCAAAAAACCCAGGGACATAAAAACAAAAGACCCCGCCCAACAAGAGGATAGTGTAGATAAACGGGGTGGC
>DWGO01000574.1:0-11688 GCA_018247635.1 Eurytides dolicaon deicoon
AAAGTTCAAAATGTATGAAACTGACATAAGCTTTCGAAATGTCACGTGACACGCTTATGTCAATTTCATACATTTTGTACTTGCTTAGCTCACTTAACAGGCGATAGTTGGGCCGTTTTATCTCAAAGAAACCATGCGGGCGAAGCTAGTGTAACAATTAACGTGGTGGCTTTATAAAATGCGGTTAGCGTACAGAACCGGTGTGCAACATATCTAGTTACGCGCCTGTATGCCGTTTACTCACGTCTTACTGCAATGCGAGACCAAGTAAATGGCACACGTATACTTATTGTGCATGTCAATTGTATGCATATTATAGTAAAATGTGTAAATTAAAATGGCGATTGTATGTTTCGTATATAAAAATTAGCTGACCGTCCTGCTGTTTCATCCGCGCGAAGTTAAATTCCCGCGGGAAATGCGCGCTTCTCCGGGATAAAAAAGTAGCCATTTTTAGTAGTCTAAGTTACTCCTTATAACATCGGCTATCCGCCAGTGAAAGTCCTATTAAAATCGGTCCATCCGTTTCAGAGATTAACCGAAACAAACATACGGATAGACAGACAGAAAAAAAATTAAAAATATATTTTTTTTATGTATGTACCGCATATGCATTTACATGCATTTAGTGAAAAGCTCCTAATTTAGAATTACAAACAGACACTTTACATTGTATTTATATGTACAGATATATAGATTGATAGCGACCGAACATATGGTAATGAAAATAATAAATTCTAAGTAAGATTGTTTCTCTGACTTAAATATGTTTTGTCCCAGATATGTACTGACAACTGCATAACTTCTGCTAGGTCACCTATTAGTGTATGTATGTAAGATTGTTAATTTTATTTTTACGTTTATGTGTTATGTTTATTAAAACGATTTCGATAAAGCTTGCTTGAAGAATAACAAAACTTTGTTGGAATACAGATAAATGAACTTAATACGGTTTTTTTTATTTATAATCGTTTATATAATATGTTAGGTACGGTGAAGTGTTAAAATACTTATCGAACACCTATGTATAATTCTTTTTAATGTGGATAAATTTATTCTATAGAGCCGTATAGTTTTCATTTAGTTAATTTATTATTATCTTGTTATTATCATAAATTAATTATAGGTAATTTTGGTCTTGTAAATAATTATAACTTAGGTATGACCAAAACAATTTGGTCCGAAGTGTACGGTTGCCGGTGGAGTGCCGCCATCTTTAGCTGTCTATTCGTAGACATTTAAATGTAGATGAAGGCATAGTACACGCGTGATTGATATTATTTAGCTTTTCATCTTTAACTTAACAATAACGTGTAGATTGTTTATGTAAATAAAGTTATCTTAAACATATTGTTATGGTATGTCGATAAATTTAAATCATATATATGTAAATTGTTTTGTATTTACGCATTTAGTGAAGTTATAATAATAACTAACCTCGAAAACCTTAATATAATAGTATCATTTATCTATATATAATAATACATATACGAGAATGGTACCTCCAATACTGTAATTTTAAATTTATTTACTAAATACAAAATGTACTCAATGTCTTGAGGAATTCTTACAGTAAGTTTGTATTTAACAAAATTACGCCCTATATACTTAACAATTAAATTGCTTTTTATGTGACAAATTTACAGACATAACCATAATTAAACGCCGTACAAGGAAACCTAATAAAATACCAACCCTTCCTTGGCGAATGTCTAAGGAGAGTCGGGACTATTAAGGGGTGTTAAGGTTTAGTCCTATTTTAGTCCCCTCTTCGAAGGTGCTGCCAGAAACAAAGAGGTAGAAGCAGACGGGTGGGGGTTCGATAGTGGGGTGACGTGGGGTGAGTGCGGCTGTAACTTTTACGAGCGGATATACTGGTGTGCTCATGCGCGTTGCAATTGGCGGTATAGTAGAATTTGCATCGGGCAATGTATTGGAGACGCTTTACCGGACTTCGCTTATCCCAGCTTCACCCATCGCTTATTTTATTCGATTTGGTACACGAAACAGTAAAAGTGGAAACACAATATTTGTCTGATACTCATGTATCAGACAAATATTGCATACTATTTGCCGAAGAAATAGGTGCACACGACCTGCTGATTCATAATTTGAAATTACTAGTTTATATTTTTTTTTACAAGATAAAGTGACAAGACGAGCAAGTCGTGCGCCTGATGGTAAGCGTCATGCCTATCACATCACAATACCAAACAGGGCGTGCTTAGCTCTGTGCTGCGCTCGTCACCCAGAGATATTAGTTGATCTATCTCTTTGCCATTGCCTTTGTAATTTCATTGTCCTTCAAACTGGAATACAGTAGTACTTACACACTACTGCTTAGCGGCAGAATATCTGGCAATGCATTAGTATCGCCCCAGTCGGACTCTGCAAGAGTCCTACCACTTAAAAAATAATTAAAGTTTACAAAAATAACTCGAAGAGAATATAAACATATAAAAACTAAATACTTAGTAATATAATAATATAAATAAAAACAACGAAATAAGTAGAATAACATGATGGAGATTATATTTTTGTAACACTATATTTGAATACACACAGCTTCTGATGATGATGAGTTTGGTTGCTTGGGTGGTTTCGAAATAAAATGGCGATTACCCATACATGACGACTTGAAGACAGTGTTATATACGATAAAGAAAATATATGCTTAGCCCAAATTCCAATTTGTTGACATATTTCAATTATATTTAATTTCCTTTTTTATACCAAGCAACTTAAAACGCAAAGAATAACGAACGAACAAAATAATATTGTAAGTATAATTGTAAATGTTTATCGCTTTCATTGCAACGGTGATTACAGCCAAAAATGAAATTGATACTTATACCTTTTTTCTGTTTTTAGCAATAAATGATATCAAACCTTAATTTGATATTATAAACAGCAATTGATTGAAACATAACTTTAATTACACTTTTAGCTTAAAATACCTACTGTTACCTAATTTATATATTTCTAAAAATTACGGCAGAACAAGTAATTCAGAAATAATTTTCGTTCCGAAAAACATATGACTTTAACAATATGTAATGATAAATCGCATCTACCTAATGATAACATCATGTTCTATTATAATAATTATATGTCAGTTGTAACTCTACGTCATAATAAAACTCTTATATTCACTTTATTCAACATATCAGCAACATCATATTTATAAGTTGTCTTAAACGACCCCACAAAAATCAACAGTGGCATTCCCCAAAATTACCACACAGTGTTTCATACTGCGTGTCAACGAACCGGAACCTCGTGCCTTCAATATGATTTAATTATATTTGTCAATAATTCATAATTGAAGCAATTGTTAGGAGACAACAGCAGTTGCTTTTCAATTGTCCCTTCATTTATTAAAGGGTTTCAACGTTTGTTACGTTTATGCTCTTTTTATATGTAATTTAAATTATATAAAGCATATATAAACCTTATGTATGTCACGCAAAAGAGATTGCTGACGTCCTTTTAATATGAAAGATTTATATAAATCTATAATATTATTTCAGTTTCCGATTAATATCATCATACCTATATAAATTTTCTAATATGTTACCCATAACATGACACTACACATATGTATTTTAATTTTAAATGGTCAATACGTTACCGCAAAATTTACAAGTTTATTTGAATGATAAAGCATTCTCATATCATAAAGGTTAGGATAATTATAGACAACGTTTCTTGCTTTTCTATGACGCTTGAATTATTAAAAACGTTAAAAGTTATAAACTAATTATGTACAACAAAATAATTAATAATAGATATCATGAATCATAATTGGATCACAGTATCAAATTAGTACTAGTATACATCTACATATAGTACATCATATCATCACAATATATAGTATTACTTCTATTAATAAACAACACTAATGACATAGTCAATTCGTAAAAAAATAAAAAGGCAAAGCTGGAACTACGAATCGTTTCAACTGACATTTTTACTATAATGCATGCACTGATGAAATAATAAAAGGGCCTAAACATGACATAAACGATAAACTATCAAATATATCGCTAGGAAACTAAAAAAAAATACCCACATCCTATAAGAAGGACGTTATATACGTTCACATATTCGTAAAGACCAGGTTTCAGAGAAACAAAAGCGCCGCGCGCAATGCGAATTGAAGTGTATGAAATAAACCTAAAGTTCGTAATAACGAATAAACACTGATTTGCTAAAATAAACCGTATTCCATAAAAATAGAATTGGAAATCAAGCGAATGGGCAGTCAGACTTATCGTGATTATTTCGCCGACTGTACGCATATAAGTTAGGTATAACGAAGAAACTAAATGTGGACCGCCATCATCAGGTGTTATTCGCTAATTTAGGAGACAACGCTATCTTTGTACGGCCCAATACATTGTTGCACATACAGATAGAGTTTTTATGTATGTATTCGATATGGAAGTGTTCGTATAAAATCCGTTTCACGCCCGCACGCTTTATATGGAAGGCCAATGTTACAATGTCGCCCGGTATACGATTCCAGTGATATTAATTTTTATCTTAATCGAGGCTTTTCGCACTTGTATTATAGTAAATAAGTTTGCACCTCAGATAAGTTATCCTTTTAATGTTGGCGAGAGAAAATAAAGTGACTTTGTTATGGGTGTACACCGTTTTAATAGAGTATCTCATTATGATGGCCTAGAGTATATATTCACTAGCATTTTTATTTATATCTTTATATTTATATTAGTAAGTGTCGTCTTGCATGTTACATCCGGATTGCCTCACAGTTCACATTTGGGCCCATTATTTCAAATCAAATCAAATCAAAATATTTTTATTTAAATAGGCCTATGTAGGCACTTTCGAATCGTCATTATTACATGTAAGTTCGTGAGGAAGCTACTTCCGGCTCGTAATGCAGTTCTGCTGAGAAGAGCCGGCAAGAGACTCAAAAGTTGCTCTTTTAAAATACTATTACAATGTTCAATTGTACAACCGATTATTATTTAACATGTTCATCAAGGAATTATCATTATCGAATAGCTTAGACGTCAGATATTAATATATGCCGACGACTTATCTATCACCCAATTATCTAAAATATATCATCTAATTTACTAACTCTAAGTGGTAGGACTCTTGCAGAGTCCGGTTGGGGCGGTACCACTGCATTGCCAGATATTCTGCCGCCAAGTAGTAGTGTGTCAGCACTGCTGTGTTCTGATTTGAAGAGCAATCATGCCATTGAAATTACAGGGCAAAGAGACATTGGTTGACGAGCATAGCACAGAGCCAAGCACGCCCCATACGATGCTGTGTTCTTATGAGTAGGCATGACGCTTACCATCAGGCGCACGACTTGCTCGTCGCGTCAATTAACTTGTAAAATTAAAATCTTTTTCAATGTGAAAAATTTAAATAAATTACATATTTTATTATACACCTATCTGATTGAATTAACATTTTGTCAAATTAATTAGAGAGGCCTAATAGTCCAGTAGTAAATTGATTACTAGAATAGCCAGTCTGCGAGTTAACACGGCTGTTTTTATTGAAATCAAGTCCGAATTTTAAATTTTATTACATCGTCATTATCTTTGTAAAATACTATCTAGAATATTCTTATTTTATATCATAGATTAAGTGTTCTTATTTAACGAAATTACCAGAAACACAGAAAAGCCTACTAAAATAAATTATTATGTGAATAGTATTTCTACCAATAAGTAGAATAATATGCAATTGTATAGCTGTTTAAACTCATATAAAGATAACATCTAAAACTAATTAATAACAGCGAAAATCAAACTACCATTCTCAAAGCATGCTTATGTAGCAGGTAATAATAATTTAATGAATATGATGCTATTTTAAAAAAATAGTAACCAATAAGTTCTAATCAGTAAAAATAGATCTAAATATGACAACAATTTTAAAATAGATGTTACTAAATTAGATATACTTAGGACAATAAGCAAAATTCAAAGGTTGACAAAATACATACTATAATAATAGCTTATCACTACTTATCAAGGTAATTTATATGATACATGTTTCGATGTGTTATGTAATAATTGTAATTTTTACCAAAATTGTAGCATTGTAATTTGATTGGTAAATGATAGAACTCTATTGCAGAGTCCGTCTGGAGAGGTATAACTGAATTGCCTGTTATTCAGCCGTCAAACAGTAATGCGTAAGTACTGCTGTGTTCCGGTTTGAAGGATAATGATGCCGGCGTAAAAACTGAGCAAAGTTATCTTAAATTTCGGGTTGACTAGCGCAGCGCTGTTCCGAGCATCCCAAGTGATATGTGGCACTGTGTTGTTATATACACAACCGTGTTGCTTTCCATCAGGCGCACTACTTGTTCCCCTGGTCATTTACTATTAAAAAACACAAGAACACACCTACCTCAATCTTATCCACCCAATAGACGTAATTCTTCATATATACTAAATAAGTTTTCAATTTTAATTCTCCATCTAACATTACATCTGCTACAACATGATTCTCTAATCTCTCTATTTATCAACAACACATACAACACATGTCACATAATGAACACACATAAAGATCTCTTGAAATAACTTTGAGGATAGATCTACATTCGTTGGGCCAACAAACACGTTTAAATCGGATACGAGAGATTTCGGAAACAGTCGAAACTGATTTGCATGAAAATGACCAGCACCCCCTCCGACACTCGAACGAAAACAACGGAGCAACTTTCCAATTTCCTACTCTGTGTCGTTTGTTACGAGCATAAGTACTTCCTCGACTTTGATGGAATTCAACTGATGTAAATAATATAGGGATAATATGGCGTGCGTTAAAATAATGAACACGCTGGACTGCTTGGAATGGAGTTTATTGAGCGCAAAACCCATTTTTATGCAAAACACGTCTTAGATGTGAATGTTCCACAATAGGTGGCTCTTAGGAAATGTTAAATTTTCTGTAATTTTCAGACCTATAACTGCTAATAAATTAGTTAGGAATAAGAATATTTGTTCAACAAGAACTTTAATTTTTCCACACCATAAATTATAAATTTACATTACAATAAAATACATACATTAGAAAAGTTTCAGTTTAAAGTTCCTCCGACGACACTTAAAACGTATTCAGAAATAATGAAATGGCAAATGGAATAGATATCAAATCAATATTTAAATATATTTTGCTTAGAGTTTGTAAGCTTTAACGATGTAATAACTTTATTACCTATGTACATATATGTATGTATGTATTAAACCTATTTAGTCTTTCATAATATTTGAAAATTATGTATATTAACTACCACAAGAGTATTTATTCAAGTTATCATTAAATATAAATGCGTCAAAGAATTTTTCACAACTTTATGTACTGATGAATTGATCGACTTGTTAATGTATAATTTTCTTATAATATGATAATGAATATTTGATACATCGTAGTGAGAGTTATGACTGTGATATTAAAGGAAAATGAAAACTAATATTTTTATATATCCCTTAATATAATTTTCTACATTTTAAATAATTAGCTTATGTGGAAAAGGATAACTCTTTCTTTAGGTTAAAAGTTACAAGACGAGCAAGTCTTACGGTTAATGATAAGTCTGGCCAATGACATAGAGGCCCATAATATTTAAAACTACACGAGTTTAAACCTGCCTTCAAACTGCAACCTAGTAGTAGTTACACATTATAACAATACAGTGGTACTACCCAGTTCTACTGTCATATGTAAAAGAGTCCTACCAGTTATGTTAATTCATTATTAACTATAACTTACTTATTAATTAAATTATTAATTAAACTAACTTATTAATTATTTTTTTTAATTTAAACAATTATATGAAAGTAGTGATTTTACAGGTAATAATTTTGACACATTTATATTTATCTATCAAAAGAATGCCTGTCAAAAGGTAGATAAAACAGTAAATACTATTTTTTATCATTAGCCATTTGTATCAAGGAGTTCATCTTTAGCAGTAACTTTAACTAAAGGAGAATTAAAAAAAAACCTTTTAAAAATCATGCCCAGAAACACATGTATATGGTTACATTTTTTTTAAATAAATTTTTTATAGTACTTTTTGTATTACATATGTTTGAAAAGTTGATGTTTAGTTTTTTCTTATAACAACCCTGCTAGTACATTCCTAACTCTGGAAAATCTTGTGCCGTTTCATAAATTATTAAAAATGATAGCAAAAAATTGCCTATAAAGATTTTTATTTGGTAATATTTCGTTCCAATTTATTTATATACAACATTATTTTATGAAAAACCATGTTAAAACACGAACCATGTGTGAAAAACTTGTTTAAACTTCTCTAAAGTTGTATCGTTCCTTTATACTTCGAAATATTTACTGTAACAGATGCCTATATTACCATGGACTATTCACACAAACCTAAAAGCGATTCTATAGAGAATTTACATAATATTTTTTGCTGTCTCCCTGTGTTATGCAAATTGCAAGCGACACGACGAAACAAACAATAACCCGCACGAATTGCTCTATCGGAATGTTTCCGTCAAACGGGGTTTGTTATGTTAATATGTAGAAAGTTCACCCCATGTAACGATTTAAGAGTTTTTACTCGACTTCTAAAGGCTTTGTTTCTTTCTCTTCATGAATACAAATGCGTATAATCAATTTCTAAATTTGATAAAGTAATCAAAAGCACAATTGTTTATTCTAAGTATTTTAAAAACTTACTGCGCCATCTTTTTCAGAACGTACTATGGGAATTATGTCTTAATGAAAAACATAAATGAAACTGCCATGCCTGGCTAAATTAATTTCTGCTATATTACGTTCTGTGTAATATTTGTATAATCTGTATAATATTTGTATGTGAGATATACATTGCATATGGTATATTAAATACAGCCTTTACATTCCTGAACACAAAATTCACAACAAGTTAAAATAACCATGCAGAAACAAACACAACTACACTAAATCTCTAATAAATTTAGAACTTCATAAATTATTATCAATCTTAAAATCACACTAAGAAACAACTACAATAAAAATCTAACAAGCTCACAAAGTACAGTATACAAGCAAAAACAAAGAAACGGCTCGCCAATTTCATGTTAAATTTCCTTTTAATAAATCTCTATCACTTTTTTTAATAAAACATCCATTCGACCTGCCCCCAAAGGCGGATCAACTACCGATAACTAATTAAAACTCGAAGAGAAAAAGAGTGACGCAACGGAGTGCTTAAAAATATGCTACATAGCTTTACTCAGCAATAACCAGTTACTGGCGTGTTTCCTAAGATGCAGGACGCAGTATCACATTGTCATGCATACGGGCATGACGTGGGTTGGACTCTGTAGGCTGAGATATTTAAACAACAGTGGCTTACATTTTGCTGTATAGAAATATTTTACTCACATGGTATTTCCACTCAGCAAACTCCGCGTAACTGCACTTGCACGGTACCAAGGATATCCTTCCGCCTTGCCCGTATCACTCGCGTATCTACAGTCGCGAATGCGTACTGATTTTTTCTCGCGTAACGGCCCATTAGACCCTATAATTCTGTCTCGCTCGCTCACCAGTCGTATAGAGAGGTGAGACAAAGAAAGGTTGCGGTTTACGGGTTGTTGATAGAATTGGTATCCGCTCCGCGACGTACGAACGCCGCGCTGCATATTTCCATGCGACGTGACCTTGTGGAGGCGTGCTACGAATGAGCCATGCGGGTATTGTATCCGCGAGCACGTCTACGCGATTGTCTCTGGAAAACACATGCCAAAAATTAATTATCATACTCGAAAATGAACATGACAGATTATAACAGGAAAAATGTCATTTATAATTTTAAAAAAAAAACATTTCTCGAGATAATCTGATGAATATACTCACGATAATCTTGTTTCATTTAGGTTTTGAACGTTTCAAAACGGTATACAGCGGAGTTTTGTCGAAAAACGTCCCGCCAAGGCCACATCGCACACCGTTATAACAGCGAAAGATGTTTAGGAAATATAGGCGTCGCCCAGAGCGCAGCCGTACATCTTGCTTTATCGTCTCAGCCAGCATTGGAGAGTAGAACATCAAACTGCGTTATGGTATGGACGTGTCGATCCGACGGAGAGGGATGGGGATACGGAAAAAAGGGAACAGGGATGTTTGCACGGCGGATTCTTTTATTGTGGAGCGCAAACATTGCTTGTCGGAATGTGCCCTCGTGCTCGCGGAAATATATGTACGCACAGATGCGCGTTTATTAATTAATTTTCTCTACGTGAAGGGAATCTCATATTTCTCTTCCAAAATTCTTTACTCAAATTTCGTATTTATTTAGAAATAATTTATATTGAACCGCAAACAAAGGAATTTTAATAATTGTTAATTAAAGTTGTTTAAGTAAATTCAATTGAATACGTAACTATTTATAAAAACTATTTCTTAATTCATGAAATAACTATTTAAACAAGAATAAAATAGCCCAGAATACAGCAGAATTATTAAAAATAAGCTCCAAGAGCGGATATCGTTTAGTCATTTTCGGTAGGACATTTTAACAAAAATTAAATATATAATTTAATTTTGCCCTTTTGCTACATAGCTGTAACTTGACATTTGCACAGAAATTACAATATTTTCATTGAACAAAAAAAAAATAACCACCAATTTCAACAATTTCATTTTATTACAGAAAATTCATCAAAAATCGAGATAACGTAAGCCGAACGAACGATTCGTCGAGATTTTACCAATAGCTCTATCGGCAGCAATTGCTAAATACCTAACGTGATTGAGTTGTAAAATACGAATCGAGCTCGGAGCGGCGGTTGGGAGCATTTTATTTACATTCGCGTAAATTGAATCGTTGGTGAGGAGCCAACAGTCTCATATATTCATCCCGCTGCGGGTGAGGGGGGATTTGGGGGGGGGAGATTCGATTTGCCTAATAGCGGGCCAAGGGAGGGCTCACTCAATTACGCTGAGTGCGCGGAGGTGTCCCGTAACACTCAGTACATAATTACATTATCTGATAAACGGTCACAGTGAACACTCACGCCCTCCCTGCCAACGATTTCCCGGATTTTCTTTTGGATTTACTCCAGAATCGAGTTTTTCTCTTCAGATGTATGCACCTATAAAATATAATGCTTTGATTTATATATTACATACTAAATCCACTCAACTGTTAGCAATTCCTAATGCTATTTCGCAATAATAATTGCAGGATTTTTTTTACAAGATAAGGTGACGAGACAAGCAAGTCGTCCGCCTGATGCTAAGTGCCACACCTGCCCATAACAACACAGCAACATAGAGCTTGCTTGGTTCTGTGCTGCGTTCTCTTTGCCCTGTTATTACACAGGCATTATAGCCCTTCAAACCTGAACACAGTAGTGTTTAACCACTTCCGCTTAACGACAGAATATATGTACCTGTACTGTATATAATGACGTTGTCGCTTCCAGCCTATGCGGCCATGTAAAGCTACATCGGATCGCTGAACCCGTGGAATTGCTAAGTTTCCACGATTTGGATAGCGGCAGAATATCGTGCAATGCAGTGGTACCGCCCCAGTCGGACTCTGCATAAGCCTACCACTTGATACCACGTACCTAAGTACTAAACATTAAAATTTGATAAAATTATTCAAAATATTTCTCTTAGCCTATAAGTAATCTAGCAACTATGAAGTTGTGGAGATTATAATAG
>DWGO01000575.1:0-11682 GCA_018247635.1 Eurytides dolicaon deicoon
AATGTTTTTAAATTGAATTTGAATTTGTATGTTTTAATATGGGTCTCTGTTACCTTAAATAAATAAATTATTATTATTATTATTAACTCAGACATTTAAAATCTAAGTCTATCCTATGACCATAAACGCCGTAATTATTCGAAACCTTAGAGAAAGAAATAAATTGAAACTCAATCCATATAAAATCCATAAATTTATTACTAATATTATATGCATTTTAATATGTCAATATTTCTCATTCTTATCTAGTACAATATCTCTCAGGAGAAATACGTAAAAAACTAATTACGGAATGCTAAATTACGGCGTGGGTATGTTCAATACTAGTGCAAGCACAAACCTTAAAATTTTAATCTATTAAAAAATGTAGCGAGTATCTAAGTAGTCGTGAGCATTACTGTGTCATATATAGCATAATTTCTAAGTGGTAGGTCTATTTCACCGACCGACTGGGGCGGTACCACTGCATTGTCAGATATTCTACCGTCAAGCAGTATAGTGTAAGTACTACGGAGTTCCGGTTTGAAAGGCAATGATGCCAGTTAAAATTCAGGGCAAAGAGATAGACCATCTAATATCTCTGGGTGACGAGCGAAGCACAGAGCCAAGCACACTCCGTGCTGTGTTGTTATGGGCAGACGCGACACTTATCATCAGGCGCACGACTTGCTCGTCTCGTCACTTAAAAAAAATATATAAAATAAAAGAGCGGCAACCCTGCGCCAGAACTTGACCGAGACACGAGAAAGCAGCTCTGCAGGCATCCTAGAGTTCCACTCCCCTAGAAATCAAGGCATAAACCAGTATTACAGGTAATATTGGATGCATTAAACGCCGCACTAACATAGAATTCTCGGGAGCTTGTTAGGCAAATCGGTTTTATCGCGGACGATTAAAAACATCGCTATAATATCTTCTAGCCACTAGTACACAAGGTAGTTCTTATTTTAATTATAAGGACTATATAATAAGTAGCGAAGTTTAACTATTTGGTTATTTTTAAACGGTAAATAGAAAATGGGAATAGGCTGTCACCTGGAATATCCCCAAAACGTCAGTTCGGCTATACCGCGTAATTATTTATTTAATCTTTATTGCAACGCCGTAAACAAGGAAATTACAAAGGGCGGACTAAATGCCTGTGGGCATTCTCTTCCAGTCAACACAGGTTGTGTAAAAAAAACTGTATTAGGTGCAATAAGCTAATATTATTACTCCTCTAAGGTTAACCAATCGCTTAATATGACGTAGTTGCACCGCAAAGTTCCTTTTTCATGTATAATTCTTTATAACAATTCTCAGATATTTCAAAATCGCTTAAAGTCGACAAATCGCTTATGCTCATTTGACGTATTTAAAAAAAATAGGTATGGTTAAAAAGAGATTTATGTCCATTTAAGTGACTGATATGACCACTATCAGAATTTGCGGTTAATCGGTTGCCAATGTCGATGTTTTTTTTTCTAAAAAGATTTTTTTTATTAAAAGGAACATGCAGCTAATAGTTTTTGTCGCCATTAAACTAAAAACCTAACATTAAAAGGATTTTATTATTTGTTGAGATGATGACTATAGAACGTCCTTTTATTATCATTATAAGCGGATTCCTCAGCATATATTATTTGTGGTTATGTGAACCTCACTTGCGCTACACTGGTTCTGTGCCAGATCAATCGACGGTAGTCGTTACTTATCAGGTGAATCGCTAGTAAATATAATCAAATAAAACCAACATATATTTATTTAAATAAGCTATAAAAAGCATAGATACTAAATTTCAAAAGTCTAGTGTTGTCAGCCTGTGAAAAATCTACCACCGGCGCCGAAAGCAGTTCTTTCGAGAAGAACCGGCGACAAACACCTATTTCTTTCTTTTTATACACCGCCCTATTAACATAGAAATATCTTATGTTATAAGGGCGTTTTACAAACAGAATTTTCACACAGACATACCCCCACATCCGGAACCACTACTTGTAGTTCATACAAATAACTGCCCGTGGTGGTAATCGAACCCACGTCTTGCGACACCATAGCGAATCAAAACTTACGCTGTCTCGCCAGGTTCACTGATAAAAGAACAACTGTTACAGTTCAGTTAGCGTGCCGTCAAAAACGTTGCACGCGTACAAAAGATGCAACAATAAGGAGTGTCTAACGGTACTTCATCTGACCCAGATTATTCGACAACGGGAGTATGCAACGAGGTGACACACAGACACACAGACACCGCACACGTATAGCTGGGAAAGCAAGACTAGATACCGCTAAAGGCATGAGGCAAGACAAAAGATTTAGACGCCGACATTCGTATCTTAATCCTTGTACCGCATCTACACTAAATATTATCAGATGTGACAAGCTATCTATACACTTTATTGTTTAGATACCCTATCACTTCTAGAGTATATACGAAATATCACAGTTTCGATAAATATATTACCAAAACTATTTGAGAATACAAAAATATGTATAGTAGTAATGTGAGTCAAATCATATTAGACATATAAGAAAATAGTCTGATTGATAATCAAGAAGTAGTGTAGTACTGATTTTAGGTATTTTGATTAAATTATTAAGATATTTTTGTGATTGATGTTTCCTTTATTGTTACATATATAAATTGAAATTATTTGCCAACATTAAAATCACACTTAAGAATTTCAATATCACCCCAAACTCAACTGCCGTATTAATGTCAATAATGCTATCGTTACAAAAAAAAAACGATTAATAAAATATAATAGACTAGACACGTTTTTTACGAACTTTATATTATCCGAACCGTTCTAACGCTTTTAAAAGGAGAATGAAAACAAAACAAAGAACTTTGAACATCAACAAAGAGCCCGAACCAAGGTGAGCAAAGTGAGAAAGAAACGAGACTCATTAAAGCGTGTAAAAAATAACGACGCTCGTGTAATCCCATACCAATTAGGAGCGGCTATAAAATCTCAACAAGAAAAAATAGAACATTGGAAAAAAATACGGTTGAAAATTAACAGCGGTTGCGGAATACGTGGAAGTTTTATATAAACAACATAAATCACGTGAACCGGTTAACCAAGGTTCAGTAGTAAGAACAAATGTCGAGTTTCTTGCCGACTCTTCTCAGCGCAACTGCATTCTTACCCGGTGGTAGCTCCATCACGAATTAATTATGTAAAAACGACGAATCAGAAGTGCTTGTACAGACCTATTTCAATAAATATTTTTTATTACATAAAGTGACGAGATGAACAAGTCATGCGCTTGGTGGTCAGCGTGACGCCTGCACATAAAACACAGTACCACACAGAGCGTGTTTGGCTCTGTACTGCGCTTGTCACCTAGAGATATTAGATGGTCTATCTCTTTGGCCTGTAATTGCACTGGCATCATTGCCCTTGAAACGGAAACACAGTAGTGCTTATATATTACTGCTTGGCGACAAAATATCTTGCAAACCAGTGGTACCGACCCAGTCGGAGTCTGCAAGAGTCCTACCACTTAGATTAAATTTAATGCAGACTACCCTCAACGCTCCTCACTAATAGTATAAATAAAACAATGTTCGTTAAGGCTTTGACATGCCAGGGGAAAGGATTCTTAGGCAGAATCTAGCTTTACAAAATAATATTCAGCGTGTTATCATGACTTAGCACAGCGTGGAAACAACAGAAAATATATATAGCAAAATCCGTCCTCCTTTCTTAGATAGCTAACCCGGGTCTATTGTGACACCTGATATAATGTATAATTTATATTATTTACAAGAACTTGTATATACTATAGAACGCAATACACGTATTGGTATTGAAAACTTTTATCGAGTATTGCAACCGAAAGTAATATATGCCAATATTTTTTATGTAAAAAAAAGATAACAAATTTGAATACTACGAGTACCTACCAATAATAAGACCTATCGGGGTAAAATTGAATTCCCTAAGGTACCATTATAAAAATGACACACTATAATACTGAGATAAATCCAATATCTCTAATGTGGGTTAGTCGTTCTTACACTTATATTCGAAGTGGAGTATATGTATTACTTTTTTATAAGTGCAATGAGGCCAAAGATCAGCATTGGCAATCTCTACAAGTCTTCTACAAATGATAGGACACTTGCAGAGTCCGACTGGGGAGGTACCACTGCATTGCAAGACATTTTGTCGCCAGCAGTAATATATAAGCGCTACTGTGTTTCGGTTTAATCAGGTTCAGGGCAATAATGCCAGTGTAATTACAGGGCTAAGGGATAGACCACCTAATATCTCTGGGTGACGAGCGCACCACCGAGCCAAACACGTTCTGTGTGGTACTGTGTTTTTATAGGCAGTCGTGACGCTCACCATCAGGCGCACGACTTACTCGTCTCGTCGCTCTATCTCGTAAAAAACACGAACTCGTCACGAGTGAAGATATGTGTATAGGTACGTGTCGAATCGTCTGTCGAATAACACTTAACGAATACGGCATTGGTGAGAACAGAAGAGATATCGGTACGTACTCAAACAGGATATGTATCTAGTTCATTGCAATTCGAAGGTCTACAACACAAGCAGACGAGTAATTGGAAACGATTGTGCACAAGTAAAATCGGTTAAAGCAACGTATGTAGGTTTTATAAAAAAAAAAAACTATTTGCGGATTGAATCTTGTTTTATTTTAAATTTAAATTACCGACGGTTCAAACACCTACAGCCTTTATGACGATAGGGATACAGATAAATTTCTCAATAGTTTCTTAAATTTTTCATGTCAATTTACTATTAAACATTTCTTTATGTTACAATTACTTTGACAGGAAGAGACGACGGAAAGAAAACAAACTAATATTGTAAACAGGTAAATACTAAGCAACATATCATCTATAATATTATATGTACGTCGATTATTTGCAGAGTCCGACTGGGACAGTATATAGGGCTGGCAATACTGTGGTGCCAGATATTCTCAAACAGTAGTGTGTAAGCACTACTGTTTTGCAGTTTGTATGGCTATGATGCCAGTGTAATTACAGGGCATAATTACCATCAGGCTCACGGGCTAGGATGGGCAACCAGCCACCTCACTCACCGGACGAAAAGCGGAAGTATAAATACTTCCACTTCACGCCGATTTTCTGCGAGGTCGTAGTACTAACCCGGTTCGAGCCAGCCCTAATACGGCAACAACTGGTGCTGCTGCGTAGCTCTACCACCGTGAAAAATGAAATGAAATATGTTATGTAAGTTTGGGGACATCTGGTCTACATGTCAACCATCATCATCTCTTACAAAAAAAACATTAGATAGCTTATTGGGCGAATGCAGTGGGACGGAGGGACAAAGAGGTCCCAGGGTAGTTACCCTTCGTGTAGGCGAAAAAAAAATATATTCGCGGAATACGTATTTACAATTTATCGTTATTTTATTAGATGAAAGTAAAGAGACTAGCAACAAACACAATGCCACACAAAACTTTCTGGGCTCTGCATTGCACTCGTCAATCAGAGATTGATTATTGCCCTTCAAACCGGACCACAGCAGCGCTTACGCAATGTTGTTAGCGGTTGAATAATCAGCAATGCAATGATCCCGCCTTAGACGGACTCTGCAAAAAAGTCCTGCCAATTATTAAAAATGGGATACCTGTATCAATATACATACATGGGATATCGGTGCTTATATGTCAAATCAAATATTTAATTGCACCAGTATTTGGCAATGCAATAAAGCAATATGTATATATTTTCTATAAATGCGGTTAAAACCTTGTTCAATACTAAGAGCACTATAAAATAAAACTGGATATCCACGCAATCAATGCAAATGGATTGCAAGCCTCCAGAAGCTTGGGATCTAATTTGCTGTGGGTAGAGCAAAATGGTTTGTTTTGGGAAATTAATTCAAAATTCAAAATAAACGCGATAAAGTCCGTAAATAGTTTTATTTTATAATGTCAAGTATTCGCGTATATAATCCTTTATTTCTTTCTTCTATCATTACTCAGAGCACTGTTTCTACGGTCTTAGCCATCGTCAACACAGCGGGACAGGCAGGTTGATGGGCCGTGACCGATCGCCTACCTTCACTATCATTTCCGATTCGCAGCAGCGGTTTTGCACTTTCCACCGACTGGCGCCAACGCCTCTAGCCGCCAGCTGCGTTTGCCTGATGATAAATGACCCGCCAACCCATAACAACACAGATGCCGTACAAAATTTTCTTGGCTTTATACCGCAGTCGTCATACAGAGATTTAAGATGCTCTAAACTACCCTCAATAATATATGCCTGCGGTTTAGAAATCGGAGGTCGTGTGGGTTCGAATCCCGCGGAGGGAAGCGACTTTTTGTTTTTCTTATTTTGGATAAAACATTTCGGACCAAGCACTCAGGTGTGCCTGAAAAGCAAGATAATTCATGCGTCGGATGGGCATTTTAAAAGTCTTGGCTTGGGATTTTTTGTACGACATAAAGTGATTAGACGGACAACCGAGCCTGATAGTAAGCGTGACGCCTGCCTATAACAACACCGTACCCCACAGAGCGTGTTTGGCTCTGTATTGCGCTCGTCACTCAGAGATATTAGATGGTCTATCTCTTTGCCCTGTAATTGCACTGGCGTCAGGACATTATTATTAAGATGTTTTATCTCTATACCCTGTAATTACGCTGGAAACATTCGACTTTCAAACAGAAACACAGTAGTGCTTACACATTACTGCTTGGCGGTTGAATAATTGGCAAAATAACGGCACCACCCTGCAAAAGTCCTACCACGTATAATAAACCTCATAGTGCCTCAAGATCGGAAGCGCAGAAACATTTAAAAATCTCACGAATATGGCGAAACGTTCTTATTCTTAGCTGAAATATAATCAACAAATGTAAATCAACTTATTGCAATGTAAACGTATAACTATTAATTCCGACAGTTTCATACGAAATCTCGATTCGGATAGTAAATGCAATTACGGTGATAAATTTAGGCCTCAAACTCAAATGCGTCGAATCGATGCTCAACAGTGCAATTCGCGCCTTGAATGACATATAGATAGATGTTCGTTGAGTTATTTATTGCACAGATGATACTGTTTTCGACTGCGTGTATCTTCGGCACTGGTGTTACGAAATTCCAGATGTGAATGCAGCGTACGCCGTAAGCGTTGAATAAGCTATTTAAATTCCCCATTCAGTGTAAACAAATGAATGTGAAATTTAAACCGTATTCCATTGAAATTGGAGAACGTAACACAATAAAAAATTAATAAATATAGCTACACAAGAAAGGATTCTGGGATACGTGTTCTCCTATATGTTTCAAAGGATCAACGTTTCATCGCAGTGATATTTCTCTATTAAGTCATTTACTAGCTTACCAAGCAAATGTTGTCCCGCTATTTTCGGTATCTCGATAAGTTCAGCAAACCAGTGCCAAAAATTACTCATAAAAAAAAATATAATAAGCATTATGACTATACTTTAATATACTACTACTATACTTTTATAACATTAAAACAAAATTGATATTGGAAATCGAATAGTACAAAATTGAAATTATTTTAATTATTGTTACTATTTTTTTTGACATATAATATTTTTTATCTATAACTAACTTTTAAAAACGTACACCTTCATATTTTATCTTTATAAACGACATTGATTTTAAGTGTAAAATAAGTATATGTAATATAATAAATATAAAGGCATAGTCGCATGGACAATATATATCTCAAGACCTATGTATATTATGTTTGTGCAATAAATAATATTGTTATTATAATGCAGGAAATAACCTGTGAGTAATATAGTCTTTGGTCGAATTTCAACTAGGCGATTACTAGGCTAGTACGTATTAATATCGATTTATAAAGTAATTTTTGCAATTGTCGATAACAACTATCGATTCATCGCAATACATATACGTCTACAATGGCGTTCCATCAGCGTGGATAATCGCAAACACAATAGTGTAACGGCATTACTGCGACGACTAGGGGGACATTCGCGTACAATGTGGGTCAAAGGTGCTTGCAAGCACCGTTCAAGCCCTCTTTAGTAGACGAGCGACTTACAATCGCGAGTGTACATCGGTATAGAATCGATTTTATTTCCCAACCGACCCACTGCCAGTGCTTGAAGAATTTTATTTTATGAGGTAAAGTGACGAGACGTGCAAGTCGTGCGCCTGATGGTAAGCGTCACGCCTGCCCATAACAACACAGTATCTAACACTCAGAGTTAGCTCTGTGCTGCGCTCGCCACCCAGAGATATTAGATGGTCTATCTCTTTGTCCAGTAATTTCACTGGCATCATTGCCCTTCAAATCGGAACACAGTAGTGCTTACACACTACTTGGCGGCAGAATTTCTGGCAATGCAGTGGTACCGACCCAGTCGGACTCTGCAAGAGTCCTACCATTCCAAAGATGATGCCTGATGGTAAGTGTCATGCAATATTTTAAACTGTTTGACTTTAGACCTGCTTGCGCTTTGCGCTTGTGACCCAAAGTTGTAAGATGGTACTATGCCCAGTAACGAAACTGGCAACATTGCTCGTCAAATAAAAAAAAAACAGTTGTGTGTGTGACCGAAGCACATGAAAGTAACGTTTTTTTACGGAACAAAGTGACGAGACGAGCAAGTCTAGTAGAGTACGCGTACGAGTATGGTAAGCGTCACATCTGCTCATGAAAACACAGAGCGTGCCCGGCTCTGTGCTGCGCTCGTCACCCAGAGATATAATCTCTTTGCCCCGTAATAACGCAAGCATCATTGCTCTTCTTACCGGAACACAGTAGTGATTACACAATACTACTTGGCGGCTGAATATCTAGCAATGCAGTGGTACCGTCCCAGTCGGACTCTGCAAGAAGCCTACCACTTCTTAAGTTTGTGATTCAAGTACCCTAGTGAAATAACTTTAGTAGCCTTTTTAACCTTAATAGCCTTAGAGTATGTATAATACTATAGATACTCTAAGTTAATACCATAAAGCACGCTTTTGTATGCTACCTTTGTTTACTTATGTTATGGAACACTATAAACGAGAATTTCATGGAAATGTTATAGCGAAAACGTTCCCGTAATTCGTTATTGAGTTTGGACCGATGTCGTTTATAGATTTTTATAGTCGGATTGGCTATTGTTTTTTATAAATATCCTACATCTAACTGTCCGGCTACGTGCTAATGGTCTCGGTCGACGTTAGACATGGTACCTGCCAGTTACGTCGTGTATACGTTGAACTCATTTCATCGGTCCCGCTTTAAGGCGTGATTCCTACCTACGTCGATGCGGTATTTCGTGACCGACGCACCTGTACGCTCTGGATATCATCTACGGTTATCTTGAACTGAGTCGTGAACGTTATTAGTGAAGCGAGGCAGATTAATGCGTGTTGTAATTTGTGGGTTAGAAAGAAGTGTTAGTAAAAAGCAGTCGCTGTCTTAGTGAACAAAACGATATTTGTTTGTTAGTTTTTAGTTTTTTTAAAGTGGTAGATGGAAAACGACACATGATCAGGCCCATAACAATACAATGCTATATAGAACTTACATTATATACAGTTATTTATTTTGCAACATTGTCTTCAAATAGAAATACGGTACCTAATGCTTACACATTACTGCTTGGCTGTAAACCAATTGGAAATGCTGTGGTGCCAAATAATCCTAACACTTATAAAAAATATATATATAATTAATACATGGATTTTATCATGATCCAGTGAAGCCGCGGTAATGGTTAGGTTTGATAAAAAAGGAAAAAAGGTATGGATAAAAAGGAATGAACACATATTAACAAGTATAGAATAAGAGGCAATGACCTCCCCATAATGCATGCAACATATGCTAAATGTATGCATATGTCTGAAGCTTTCATTAAGCGGTCAATTAAACTCTTGGCAATGTCTGCGTACCGATACCGAAGCACTGCATACAGTCGCATTGCGTTTTTCTATTTATATACCAATGCGGGCCTTGATCAGCGAACGTAGATTATAATATCAGAGTATATTAACAGAGAAGCAACAAGAATTTGAAAATAAATTAATTTGCCAAACCTAATATAATTAGGACTACTATAATTACTTTAGGACCTTTTAAAATTTGGTCACCAACTGCAGACTTCTTAGACCGTGCTTGACATACACCGCCTTATTTAACATTTTTACGTGTGGCCAATATCAATTTGTAGAATTTCTTCGGTAAATCAATAGTAACTCCATAAATATAAATATAACTTTTATCTATATTAAATTGCAAATAAAATGTTTTGAACTATACAGCACGTTGAAAAATATATCGTACGGAAAATTAAATATACTTTATATTTAACTAACTCCTACATATAACATGTGTAGTTAAATTCGCAGTATGTGTATAACAGCAGATTGGAGAATAATTTTTTTAACGAGATAAAGTGATGAAACGAGCAAGTCGTGCGCCTGATGGTAAGCGTCACGCCTGCCCATAACAACACAGTACTACACAGAGGGTGCTTAGCTCTGTGGTGCGCTCGTCACCCAGAGATATTAGATGGTCTATCTCTTTGCCGTATAATTTCGCTGGCATCATTGCCCTTCAAACTGGAACACATTAGTGCTTGGCGGCAGAGTATCTGGCAAATAATCTGCCAGAGTCCTACCACTTAGTATAATTCACTCACTCATATAACAATTTCATGTTTAGGGCTTTAATGAATTCGTAGTCAAAGGTATAATATAATCTTAATCGCTAAAGCGCAGAACACGGAGCACCACACTAATGAAGTAGTAAATTAATTAGCCCGACCCAGGCGTGTCCCGTGGTAACCGGTAATTTCCAGGCGGGTCTAATTGCGGCAGTAAAATATAAAGCTTTGGACTACACGGTGAGAGCTGATATCCACTGGGCATACGTTAACGTCCAAGTTTAAATATGAAACGGGTTTTGTCGCATGCGTGTTGCGGTTAAAGTTGTTTATCATTTTATGTCGTGAGGCAGCCTGTTAGGTTAGTTTCGATTGGGTTTGCCTCGTGTGTAAAAAGGTTCTAAGTTCTGGATCTCACTTAGGGAAACTCGACGTGTTTGTTGTGGAATATTAGTGACGGAGGTAAATATTATTATGCCATGTATACGTAAGTATTTAGATACCACAACTAACGAACAAATCAGATAGTTTCGATTCGGTTTTGCTTGTGTGTAAAAAGGTTTTAGATTTCAGGTTCTCGATTTTGGATTTCACTTAGGGAAACTCGACGTGTTTGTGGTGAAATATTAGTGACGAAGGTAATATTTTATTGCTACCAAGTGATGGTTTGCGTTGATTTTAAATTCAGATCTTTTTCCTTTTTTTTTAATTTTTCCGTGTCAAAGGTAGTTTACATCACTCTCCGTCCTACATACTATTCCTATGTCAAACAAACTGTAGCCTCACAAATAAAGCAGGATTTGCGTCGAGCTCCGAAGAAGAAAATTAATCAGTCAAATTGACAGAATTGAATGTCTAATTTCTTTTTTACGTTTTTGTTTTCTGAATTTTGGTAAACAGCAACCACAACCTTTTGATCTGAAGTCTTATTTCGTACAACGTCTAATTTCAATCTCCAGAAAACCATCGTGGTCTGAAGAAAGTACATACCAATAAACACATTTTCAGGTTTATATTAGGAATAAGTTTTAGAAGTTCTAGTAAGAATATTATAAGAATATACGTAAGAATATATAT
>DWGO01000576.1:0-11681 GCA_018247635.1 Eurytides dolicaon deicoon
TTAGTTGATAGTCTAAAAAATGTATAATGACAGACGCATGGCGTGCTTTTGACGCCTGCGCCGCCACAAAAAAAATAGTAGGGAGAGCGCGTAAAGCGGAGGTGAACTATGTATTTATTTCGCACACAGTGATAGACAGGCATTATAATTAATAATAATGTTATGAATGAAAATGTATTGAGCACGGTTGATTCTGCGCCGCGCGCCCACTTGAAGTTTAAAACAAAAGAAGAATAAATTGTCATTTTAACTTAAATTATAATCTCTTAGACTTCATAAGAGTTTTTTAAGAAATGTATTCTTAATCATATATGGGAGAAAGCAATTTTGAAGAACATTAAGCTTAATTGTTCTAAGAGAAGGTAAATGAGCAAATCCGTCGTGATTATTTGACGAAGGAAGACAGTTCAACCATTACTCAAGTAATTGTCAAAACCTTTCTTCATTTTCTATACAGTCTTTAGTTAACAATTTTGAAATGCTACATACGTATATACACATTTATATGTGTACATATTTGAGTTTTTCACTATTTTCATGAAAAAGGACAGAATAATAACTATTTATCATATATTTATTAATATAATTAAGCTTTCTACAGAATCCTTTTGCTTCCTGCTCTTGACAAGTATATACGACGCTAACCATAAGATTCGTTATATAGTATATTAACTATATCCATTAATATGCTGTGTCAGGTGTGATATTCGCCAATGTAATTTCTTTGCGCAAACAGAATTAAAATACAACACGATATATCGTTTCCAGTTTTATGATGAGCAAGCCACGCAACTCGGTTATTCATGTTTTTTATTAATATTTTTTTATAAAACTGTCAAACATTTGATGCTAAGATTAGAATAATAACAAAATGTTTTTAATTAAAAATTTTGTTTTACACCAAGAACGAAATCTCTATTTTCGTATGGATTTCTAGTTTGAAGTTGGTCGGTTTCCAGTTACACACACAATCTCTGATTATGTACTAAATCTGAGTTTCCACTTACACGGTTTCAAGTTACACGGAACCAATTAATCGTGTAACACGAGGGACACCTGTATGTCCTTTTATAAACTTCGTGACGCAACGCAACACCTTGATAAGTAGTGTTCAGTAGCACAAATACAGAACATCCTTTTAAGTGTTTATCTATCTTACCTATCGCAGGAAATACCACCATTTGCGCTATTAGCCAAAAATTATATTTGGTGTTCTATAATTACAAATCATTTTGTTAATGTTTTATTGAAGGCTGAAAATATTGATGAACTTTGAATATGACCTCTGCAGCAATATTTGTCAATTTCCTCTATTTTTTTTCAAACTCACGGATAAAATTTAAATTAATAAGTGAAAGAACATTGTATTTATGTATTCGTTAATTACATCTAATACCTACCTATCTTTTGCATGAATACACTAATCTTTATCTATTTTTAATTGTGCATTAATTAATTTATACATTATTTTTTCATAAAAAAGTTGGTTGCCGATTGCCGTCAAAAAACGTATAGCCTCAAAAAGTGCAAAAGTGCAAAATGTATGCCCAATCTCTACGTTTAAAAGGCCAACAAAATACATACTTTCGTATTAGTATTGATAATGTTAGTGTGAAAAATTTTATCTAGGAATGCTATGAGATGCTATGTTACAATTTTTTTTAAACGTTGATAACGATTCATGTATACAAATAAGAACATAAATAATACTAGATAACAGTGAGTCAGATACGTGGAGTTATTATAAATTCATTTTAACTTAGCAATTAAACTACAATAAAGTTATATTAAAAAGAGAATTTTAAAGAAATTCACAAGACATTCAGACAACCTTACTATAGACATTCACAACAAACTTGTAAAATCACATTTTGAGTTGAGGTAAAACTTGTTCGTCTAATTTAAACTTCTTGTTGTTATCGTACTTTTCCTGCTTTCGCTTCATTCGCGTACTTTAAAAATTTTATTAACGTGCAGGTAGAATTTCAGATGGGAAGTTAAGTTAGACTTATCTTATAAATATTTTTACGTAAAAAAAAACTAAATAGTTTAAAAGAGAAGCGTTGAAAGTACTTCCAATTACGTTGGATTTCAATTATAATAAAATACAACAAAAAATAAAAAGAAAGTCCAGAATTAGTACAAGGGCTTCATTAGAGCTCCAAAATAATTGATTTTTTTATTTTTCCTATAGTCGAGTGACATACATTTCTATTGATAGTATAAATATGTTGTCATATTGCTCACGTTAACAACTTTATAGCCTTAGCGATATCCTGAATAGTTTCCGTGGCCATTATAATGTTTTGCAACACTACATTTTTTATGGTGAGAAGAAAACACTGCTATGAGATATTTTAATATTTTTTTTGGTAACTGGGACAATGAGAGAATGAGAGAAATTTATTTGTTTAAAACTTTCTATAGATATTAAAACGAGCGATACGGGCTGAATATGATTATGATGATGATAGATATTATTAAGGTCTAACGTAACAAAAAAACATCTTAGGTTAAGTAGAATATGATTTGACTTTTTTTCTTGACCCTCAAAATAAAACGTAAACATTAAATTAAAATGAGTCACCTTAAATCTCTAAAAATCAGCAACATTCATAACCACCTTTTTTTAAACACTACCTGTCGGCGTTGTTAAATAACTTTTAACGAGTTTTGTTGGTAATTACAAGTCTAGTTAATATAAAACTTAGCCTCGTAAAAACTTTGCCAGCAAAGTCAACTTCGTTAATTAACAGACCACTAAATGAATCAGTCCGCAACAAAGATAAACCTTGGGTTGTAGTTCTGGGACAAAAGAGAATAATTAAATCATTCTCTTAATACAAGTCATTGTCACGCAGTAAAAAAATAAGGTAGAGCATAGCACGTCTTCGTTATACAAAACTGAGAATTTACTGTACCCACGTCTTTGAATAGGGATTCCGTCAAGTCTTAACTTATGAATGTCAAAGGAGAACGGTAGGTAGAAGTATCCTTTTATTAAAAATACTACTATTGAGACTTTATTATATCATCGCTGTGGTCGTGACCCGATAACATACCTGCTATTAGCGGTGTGCCACCTAGTACGAACATCTAAACCACGGTCAACAATTGCCACGTAATGGGACTGCACCAGTTCTTGTAGGACTCTAGGGATAGAATAAAGACCTCCATATCATAAACTTTAGGTTATGGAGCTCTTTATTCCATTACTATCGATAAAATTGGTGACTATCTTAGAATCTATCTAATCTAATTGGATATTAGAATCAAATCTGCCCTCAGGAGTAAGATTCTAAAAAGGACGCCGCCACAGCCCGTATCAACTTGCTGAATTGTTATTTTTAATATACGGCGATAACTTAGTAGACAGTATCTAAACTAGGTTCTGATAGTTGACCGGATCTAACACGTACATTTTGTGGTTAAGTTTGTGCAAACAAATGCCCGAGTTCCTCGATGGTCTACTCCCACTGAAGCATTCAGGACAGATTGTGGAACTTTCTCAATTCGGACTGTCTCTGCAGACTTTTCATGCCTTTTGCAGCACACTCAGCAAAAGACTTCAATCACTACAAGAAAAACTCACAACTCTCTGCCGATCATCGATCTTTGGAAAACCAGATATTCCATGGGCCTCCACTCCTTTGCCTTGCGACATTCATCATACATGAATAGATTGTCAGGTAAATAGCCTTTGAGCTAGTGAACTCTCCTATATTGTACTTCTGCATTTTACTTTTGATGTGAGGTTATGAGTTTTCAATCATTTTACCGGTTGAATAACTGGCGATGCACATGTATCACCCCAGTCAAACTACATTTAACCACAAATCATGAACCGTTGAAATATAAATTTAATACGCTGAAATATGTTTAACAATTTTATCAAAACCACGTAATAACAAATAGCAGTAATACGAAAATATGATGCGTGCTTGTGCAGATTAAATGCAACCTAGCATAACATTAACGTCGAACTGTATTTCACGCTGCGTATATTCTTTTTCATTTCAATTTACCGTAACTTTAAAATAATTACGCTACTAAATTTACTTTGAAATTCATAAACTTATGATAGAAAATATTTTAAATAGAAATAACTTCAAAAAGTGCTCACTTATGCATGCTAGAAGGTATAATGATTTCCGATAAGGTGATTTACGAAACAATTCAAATGTAGAAGCATCTTAATGTCATTAGAAAAACGACACCCAAATATATACTATACCTTAAGGTGACTCTGCAGAAATTGACCTAAAATAAATAATCAAATGTTTGAGGATCGCCCGGACTAATCATAATATTGGGATACGAATTACCTGTCTGTTTCATGAACATGGACTCTGTAACATTAGAAACGCCGAAGAGAATATTTATTTTTTCTTTTTAGGTGATAAATTTAAGATGATACGAGCAAGTCGTGCGCCTGATGGTAAGGGCACGTCTGCCCGTAACAACATAGTACCACGCAGAGTGTGGCTCGTATGATTAGAGTCAAAGACTTATGCATAAATTCTAGCACTATGCAACAAGGACATAGTCGGCGAATTAAAGCTGAGGTCTTTAATTTAAATCAATCTTTAGTTGTCTGTATACGCAGAAATAAGAGATTAGAGAGACAGATGCCTTTAATAATAAACATATTGGAATTCGGAAGCAAAACTCGGGTAATTAGTGACGAAAGATATATTGTGGCAACATCATTAAGAAATCACTTTTTATTTAACGTAGGTTCTAAATGAAGAGAGTGGAGTAAATTTAAGTGCCTGTACCATAAGGGGAATGCTAATACATAGTTACATCATATCTTTCAGACCAGCAAACAACCCACAGTTGACTGCAGTTCAAAGTAAAGCTCGATTTAGTATAAGTATAGCTCAACAGCGTGTAAATTAGACAGTGCGGATAATCAGAAGGGAGAGATATATTCAATTTTGCATAGAGAAACGTATTACTTTTGGTTATTTAATGTTTTAGAACACCGTTACATCGGCACATTGGTACACAACCAAAGTTTGCAAAATCATACTTTACAGCGGAATTGTAATAATAACTTCAATGCACGGCGGTACCTCGCGAGTTATGGAGTCGACAGTGCTTAAATTAGGTCAAAATTCTCACAATAGATCATCTCACAATTGCTAGTTCCTAGCCTTAATCTTAATCTGAATTAGCGTATGTGGAAAAATTAAAGGGAATCGTTTATTCAAGAAATAAAGTCAAACTAATCTATGAGCTTATTGCGGCAATTGCAGAAGGCCGGAGAGAGGATATCGCAGGAGCTCAAATTTTAAAAGTATAATTATATTTTAAAACAAATAGTTACATACATTCTTAACCTTTGGGCAAGAAAAGATATAATATAACATATGCCATAACAAGAACACTACTATGTTATTATTTGAAGGGCAATCATATCAGCGTAATTACTGGTTATAGAGGTAGAAAATCTTGATTCTCTGGGTGACGAGCGCAGCGCAGCGCCAAACACATCCTGTACAACACTGTATTATAATAAGAAGGCAAGTTGCGTATCTTGATGATAAGCACACGACTTGCCCGTCCCATCACTATATTCATTTATCATCTTAAAAAAATTACTTAATATTAAGAAGATTTGTGAAGAAATTAGATTGTTTAAATTGTTAAAATAATGTAAGAAACGCAATCAGCGCAGACATTTAAGAAGTTAGTCGTTTTAATATAGGAAAACAAGCATACCGTGTTTTATCGCTTTAACAAACATAGTTGGGCATAAATCGATACTGGAATGATTACATCGGCCGCTATCCTCTAGTATCTAACAAGTTCACGTAAAGTGGCTCGCTCGCAAAATATAGTTAGCTCTATTCGGGGTACTCCAATTACACAGGGAAACCATTGAAGCATACTCGTGTCTATTCAATGCACTCAGGTGAATAATTCGAATGAATTAAGTTGTTTGAATGTAAAAAAATTTAAAGGTTTTTTTATCACATTATCTTCAGTATGTGTAAGTTTAGTTATTTTTGCCATAAATATAAAGTAAGTAAATTGCAATGTCAGTAAAATTCATTTTGCTATCAATTTTTATTTCACTTAAAAAATTCGTTCCTGAAAAGGTTAAATTGCTAAAGCTGAATAATCAACTGCGATGGTACAATAAAGCCAGAAATTAGTTCGCTTCTCAGAATAATATATTATTGTTTTGATAAATTAATTGCAAAACTTTACAGAATAGGACCTCTTGATTTTGGGCGTGCCAATAAAGGGCTAATTTATTGCTCAGTTCAGTAGATTGTTCATAAATGCTTAAATAATAATATAATCGGTTCTGTAGATATCTCATAATATATTGTTTCATTATATAACCTATGTTAAAAGAATTAAAAGACAATATGCAATATTGATTAAAGATGATGTGACGAAGTCAAGCACTTACAATGGTAAGTAGCATATTGTTCGATTTAAAGAAGACAAAAAATTAAATACAATCTATGCCGTATGGTGCTCCCATAGCATATTTTTTTTATTTCCGTCGCGCATTTCTTGTATTACTCACGTTGGCTGTGTACATTTCCATTCCTTGCCTAAATCATCCTTATTTCACAATGTCTTCGACTAATAAAATAAATACATAATAATGTCATAAAAAGCTTTTAAACGTAAGCAAGATCGAAAAGTTTTAGGTAACTTACTTTAAGATAATAACGCACAAATGGTTTGCATTTAAAAGTCCTCTGATATTAAGAATTTTTATAAGGAGATAAAATGACGAGACAAGCCGTTAGTCGTTCGCCTGATGGTTAAGCATCACACTTGCTCAGAACACGTAAAAATGTTAAGAATAGGGCCGCGTTCGTGTTTGGCCGCCTCCAATTAATAGCCAATTCAAGGAGCAAAATGTCCTTAAGACACAAGTTTCTATTATACAAAGCCTGCGTCCGTCCTATCATGTCGTACGCCTGTCCCGCGTTCGCGCCACATTTATCAATGCCACTTGTATCGTCTCCAAGTGGTCCAAAACAAATTCATCCGCTCAGCAAGCGTGCTGAGTGGTATCAGCGGAACGGCGATCTGCACCGCGACTGCAGAATGCCGACGATCCGCGAATTCTTCCGGGAGCCTTCTAAACGGCTATTAGAACGAGCCGAATCTCACAAAAATACTCTGATGTTAGCCGTGGTAAATTACGCACCTGACCCACACGCATCCGACCGGAAACGTGGCCCGCGTAACGCCCTACTCGTTCCGATTGAGGAAGGGGTCAAAAAAACTCCGGACCCACCGTTGCGGGTCCCGCCGGCACACTCTACACAACAAAGTAGGGAAACACCTAGAACAACACTCACGGTAGGGAGAAATCTCAGTCCTGAGAAGAACAGGCGAAAGAAACTCAGCGTGACTTTTAACACTTTTTTTAAAATTAAAATAATGTTTACAATATATAATTTAAATCTTAAAATAGCCTGGAGGCGATCACATCATTTCCAAGGTGTGCAATAAGGTGTGGCAAACTTCCTGGAAAAATCATTAATATTTTTGTGGACGTACATAATATATTCATACACGTATTGAGAAGCGACAGTCAATATGTTACTAGTCTTAAATTTAATTCTTAATGCTACTCTTGCACTAAGCTTATAAATAGCACGAATAGCTCTCTTCTGCAGTAAGAAAATCGTATTTATGGCAGCTGCATTACACCACAGTAGTATGGCATAAGACATAACACTGTGGATATAGCTAAAATAAACTATGCAAGCTGTAACTGCTATAGCTGTAACATTATCTCAAACATACATGTGAAAACATTATAACCATGAAATTGTAGTCTAAGAAATTTATAAATATGTTACATGGTTCATATAGAAATACAAGAAACAGAACTAAAAACACTTAACAAATTGTTTACTCTGGCTGAATGAATGCCAATTAACAAAACTATGAGTTTGGGTGAAATGCTAAATAGCCAAACTAACACTACGTGCCCGTAAATAATCAGCTAATGAAAATGTGTTGATACGTAGCGATAAAAAACCTTTGAGTAGTTCCTTGTTACTCACATAATATGATAAAAGTATTCTAAGTTTTATCTAAAATATACTTCTTGTATGTACTTAGTATTTTTAACTATCTAAGAGAAGAACTTTTTAATCCAATTTAATAACAAGACATTATTCATAAAATTGACAAAATAAAAACTAAAACATTATGTAAAGATTATTTATATAAAGGTTAGATAAAATATAAATTGGTTTCTTTTATTTACGCCAATGCTACGAAATGTTAATATGAAACAAAATTACGGAATTTATAGCGTTTTTATTTTGAAATTAAATTGCCGACGTTTTAGACATGCTGTTGTTTAGCTTGAGTCTAATATATGTACATCAAAAATCTTAGTCTCAGTTAGTTGTTAATTAACAACCTTAGCACGAATTAATGATGTCTTTAAACTAGTTTTTATCCTAAACATCCAGTCCAGATTTAGTACCGAATACCGTAACGTTTCTTAACTGCACAGCATCACGGAATAAAGTAATTTCATGGAGCCTGCTGACGAGACGAACTAGTTAAACCCCACCATGATCGACACTCTTGTCCACAGCACTAACTCTGCTTGGCATGAAATGTCTCTATTTAGATATGAAATGTTGAGTCTCTATTTCCAATAATTTCTCTGTAAACTTTAGTTGACATTGCATACAAAAAAATCTTCCATTTTTGTGGGGATTGACATAATACAGGTTCCACCAGGGAGCAGATAATCATAGAAATGACATGGCGATGAACACAGAAAGCTTTTATCGCAGACGTTTACGTGTATGTTCGGCTTTTCATCTTTGGTTTTTTCTTCAATTGGTTTGTAGACCATCTCAGTTTAGGAACCGATTGGTATAGTAATACAATTGATATAGTCATACATATTAGTCATCAGTAATTAAGAAAAGTTAAAACTATTTTCATGCTATTCTTATTAAAAAATAATATCATATTATATTCCATCTTTTGCTTCCTCGAGAGCTTGAAGAAAAATTGATTTACAATTTTCTACTGTCGCCGCCGAGCGACCAATTTTGCTGAAGCATCGATCGTGCAAGCAATTTATAAGTCACTTTTCGCGTCGCATGAAATTGCATGCAAAATTATTTTATTTTGCTGAGCCAAAAATTCTCTTTTAACCAAAAAATATTTTAAAATTGCAGCAACGTGCAATTATTTGTTAAAACAAGTGATATCTAATATTTATTTTAATAAAATTTATTTTAGAATGGCATTACTGTAGAGAATTGTTATCGTTTAACTTTAATTTGGAAACCTAATGCTTGAAAAACTTAATAGCAAATTTGAGCACACAACATAGTGTCCTACCTTTAACTGCTACTTGTAGGCATCTACCGAATAAACCTAATAAAAAACGAAATAAAGTGAAAATTATATAAACTATTGCCGAACTACTTCATTCAGTAAGCGAACATATATGAACGATGAGGTGCCTTAGGTGTTTATAAGATCTTGTGTTTTTCAAGGCGGTCATATATATATATATATAAAGTGTAGTGCATCGAAACCATAATCCTGATTTAATTTATTTAAATATAAATCAAAAGATGAGGGTAGTAAAATAAGGACAACTAAGAGCAATTTATAAAAATTATGATTTAATGTTGTAAGCTAAATTATAGTATACTATTTTTAGATACGTAAAGACCGTTGATAGATAAATTACCACATCCACTGTTTGTTTGCTTTAAGCAACTAAAACTTTGCCTCCACGGACGGCTTGTTTCGTTTCAACAACAACACAAATTAGTATGTAAAACTTATCTACATGAACATAAATTTAAATTGAATATACGTACTATAAACTATTAAGTAAATTATTTAAAAAGTGTTAAAACCTAATCTTAAATGGTATTAAAATATGTATATTACAATTAGCACTATGTTTGTATGGTTTTTGAATTTTACTTACGAGATAAGTAGTGTCTAGTAATAAACTATAGACATATCCATAACAGCATATTTCCATGCTGTATTTTGAGCTGCAGTAGCTCATAAGTTGATGACCCGTTTGGGGCAATTGCTAAGCTTGGCCAACCACCCCAAAGCGTCGTGGGCCGTGAGTTCTATTCTTACCGGCGCCAATATTTGTACAAATTACAGGTAATTGTTTGGGCATTTATCCGCGTAAAATTTATGTATGTAAAACGCCCTTTTAACACAACATATTTCTAGTTTGAAATAGAGGCAGGGGTTTTTTGTTTTTTTTTTTAACATTTAAAATCAAAAGTCTTTTGGCCTCTTTGTTGGGGTCGTCACTCAGAAACAGATTCTCTCACTTATGAAATGGTATATAAGCGGCGTTACCTTTAAATCGAATCAAATGCTAATATTCTCAGTTAAGAATAGTTCAACCATTAACAAATTATAATATTATGAACAAAGAGAAAAATTGAATATCTAATATAATTAAATAATTTTAGATAGTCGTACAAGCTTTTAGAATGATAAATTTAAAGTGTGATGTTTGTACGAAAATATTTTTTTCTTTTATGCAGCTTATGCAATTTTAAAAGACACGTTCGATCTATTTCAATCATTCAATGTCCACAGAGCAAATAGATTTAAATTTAAAATAAATAACTGTTAAATAAACGCGATAAAATTTAGTGATTATCTCGCATTTTGATTTAGTTTTTGAATTCCGATATCATGAATATTTTACAGTGTAATAGTCCTAGTACAGACTGAGACGTTCAACCTACTAATGCTAAAGTTAACACAGGCCATCACCAATTTAACAATTATTTATTTATATTCCGATTTATATTGTATGAGCTAACAGTATCATAACGATTTGAAACATCGATGTGCTTAGATTTTATTTTAATAATTTTGGCATCTCAAGCAGGTGATATTATCCAAGTACTCTATTGAAATTATAACGTTTTCTTATTTTAATCGCCTGGCAAATAATCCTAGGGATGCATCAATGGTCTTTGGCGATGCCTTGAGATTTTTGAAATCAAATATCTATAATGAGTTGGATTGTTATAAACTATAATCACAAATATTCAGACTTCTTCAACAAGCGGTGCTCCACCCTATGTCTCATAGTTTGGCCAAATTTGCTAGCCTGTCTGAAAAATCGGGACTTTATGTTGTCTTTATTATCTTGAAGGTACCTTATCATTGTTTTTCTTTTTGAAGAATACGTTGAAGTATTAAAAAATTCAAATCTTCCTTTTATTTATATTTCGATAGGATCCCTTTGGAGCTGTTTTAAAAAAATCTGCTTTTTAGTCCTATTAATTTCTTTGAATTGCAATTCTAGTACGTGACTATAAGATCTTATGTTATTTACTGAATTGCGACGTCATAGTCTCCTGGGTGTTGACCCACATCAACGTAAATAGGATCATAAAGTTATACTGTGAGAAATTGAATAAACTATATTGTTATGTTTGTTGTTGTATGTTGTGTATGGCAAAGGAGTGGATAATTTGTCGGCATCAGTTTTTCTGTCCGAGTATGATATGAGTATTTACAAGGTGAGAGCGAATAAGTTTTTACTGAGCCTACCACTTAAGATCACATCACAATTTACCAGAAGTATAAAATTCTACCATCCTACTTCTCTCCTTCTTATATATTATTTTTCAATTATAAAAATGTATATTACTTTACAC
>DWGO01000577.1:0-11679 GCA_018247635.1 Eurytides dolicaon deicoon
GAGCCACTAGTACGGGGTATTTATATGCAATACAAATAAAAAAATTGCGTGATGTTATACGCGAGGAACAAACTTTCCAAAGGTGTTTTGTTTCACCAAGACAGGTCCCCCGCGCATACTTCAAGAGTTGCGATCGCTGCCATCAAAGATGCCGGCTTTGAATTGATGGGGCAATCGACATACTCACCAGACCTCGCTCCCAGCGATTTTTATCTATTTCCGCAGTTAAAAGAGCACCTCAGAGTCCAGAAATTTAAAGATGATCGCCGCAGTACAGGTTTTCTTAAGGAGTCAAGAATTTTTTTTTAAAAAGGAAATTTTATGTTTAGAGAAGTCCTTATTATTGTCATTACGTATTGAATACCCCTCGTAGTCTGAAAATCATACAACTGGTTTTGAATTTCGTCTGAACGGTGCTTTGAGCGAAGTTTTGATTAACAACAAAACTTCGTAAAGCTGACTCTTGGAAACCATTCGTATAGGGTAAACTATCACGGCAGGCGTATTTCTACAAGCTTCGTAGCCTATAGGAATTGTGCTGATTTAAGAACGAGTTGTGAAAGACTTAAATGGTAATGATTCTCCGAGTAAAAAGTGATAATAATAAGTAAGTCACTATATCCATCGCCTGATAATAAATTAGTCACTTATAAACAGTGCCATTTATTACCAGAGATTAAGATGGTAATAAATGGAATGTATGTATATGCCCTATAATTTTCCTGAATCTAATCAGCTACAGAATAAATGAGAGTAGCATATTTAGTATTTTTCCAAATGTGCCATTGTCAGGTAGCCAACAGAAGTATTTCGTCTAGATTCCAATGACGACAGTCATAAGATAAAGCTCAAGTTCGTTATTGGGTTATTTGGTGTTCTTTTATATCGAGACGAGCACGTTCTGCTTCTGATGGTAAGCGACACTCTTGCTCGTGAATACAGTACTGCACAAACTGGACTCTGCGCTGTGTGTCAACCAAAGATGTATATCTCTATACCTAGTCGTTGCGCTGGAAACATTGCCCTTCCAACTGAAATATAATAGTGAGTGTGTGTTCACAGCATATTGGCGATGTAGTGGTATTATAGAGACTAAAGTAGGTAGACCCTATGCAGATTCTGCGTAAGTCTTTGAAATAGTCTTGAAAATACTTTAAATAGTTTCATATAACAAAGTGTTATATGCGCTTGAATATAAGAAATCATTATTTTAATATTATTTATTTTGGTTACGTTGGCCACATAGACTTTCGAAAAACATACTAACGTAAGAACTTTTGAAGGGCATCAGCCAGCGTAGATTAAGATCTTAAATCTCTAACATTTTAAATCTCTTGGTGACGGGCACAGCGCAGGGCCAAGCAGGTTACATTAGGCACTGTGTTATGGGCAGTCATGTCGCTTACCGTTAGGCACACGACTTAGTCGCACAACACGTCTCGTCACTTTACCAAATAAAAAAAATGCTTCTTAAATTGTTTTCGATAGTGCCTTTGTTTGAATGTATTTTCATTACGCGTATATTGTTACCCGATAAACATATCTGATGACGTCCCTCGATTAGGTAAAAGTTGGGACGACGAGGTACAACTGTAAGCAATATGCCAGTAGCGATTACCCCCTTAGAGACGCTCGTAAAATAGAGCAGTCCCTTCGGCCCCGATTTATACAATGTATCCGAATAAAGTTCATCAATGAGCTCACCGGACTGTTTGAATCTGTTGATTGAATCAGACCTTAATCGTGCATCGGATCGCTTTGAAACTTGTATAATTAATCTTTACATTAATATGTGAAGAGAGAATTTTTAAACATATTACGGCCTTGTAGAACTTTGGAATTTGCCATAATCTAATATTTATGGGGGGGAGCAAAGCTTTTATTTTGCAATATAAAGTGGTGAGTTGAGTGAGTCGTACGCCTAATGGTAAGCGTCACACTAATCTATACAACACAGTACTTACTTGCGTCTGTGCTATGCTTGTAACCCAGATATATAAGATGTCCATCTCTTTGCCCAGTAATTACGCTGGCATCTTTGCCCTTTAAATCGGAACACAGTCGTGCCTACACGCTACTACTTGGCGGTAGAATAATTCGAAATGTAGTAATACCACCCCAGACGGACTCTGCATAATTGAATTCTATCACTTAGAAACGTCGTGTTCTAAGTGATATAACGTCTTGCTCGTCTCATAAAAAACTTATATAAAACTATGCTCTCCCTTACCGATACGAAGCTAGCTGCGCAGTACGCAGCACCCAGTAGTGCAGGCGCCGATCCGGTCCACCGTCGCTCCATGGCGGCGAAGTGAGCTGCCGCCACTAGCCCAGACAGCACCAGCTCAGCACCAAGCCGCTCCCAGGCCGCCGCCCCACCACCAGGTAAAGACGCGGCCAAACTGCCCGCGTAGCCAGGGACACTGACCCTGGATGAAAATATCAGTTAAATTCTAGACACTTTTATTCATCCCATCTTTTTTTATGTCGTAGGAGGCAAACGAGCAGGCGATTGATCAGATGGTAAGCGAGTATCGCCGCCCATGGACATTTGCAACGTCAAGGGACTAGCATTTGCTAGATGCCGGCCTTTGTGGTAAGAATAGGCTCTCTTCTTGTAGGTCCCTAAGTCATAACCGGACCGATCCGGAAATACCGCTGGCAACAACCGGATCCAGAGGTTAGTTGTGCGTGGAAGAAAGTGCCTGGAATATCGCTTAGTAGTGGATTTTCAGCCATCCAGGTGGTATGGTTGGTAACTGGCGGTTTGTCGCGTAGTGCGGAGGATTCAGCAGCCGGTATTAATCCGAACAATTCCTCAGAACAACATTTGTTTCGAGTTACTAATATTCTAAGCACTGTCTTACTTATATCTCTGGGTGACGAGTGCAGCACAGAGGCAAGCACGCTGTGTTTGGTGCTGTGTTATTGAGGCAACTTGCTCATCTCGTCACTTTGTCGAAAAATAATAAAAATCTTAATCCTCATAATTGGCAATGGCTTTGGGTAACTCCAATAATATGTCATGCCATGTAATGGTAAAGAATTTAACAAACTATGCATTTTAAGACTCTTTTGCAGACGCATATATACTGCCGCCAAGCAGTAATGTTTAAGCAATGTCGCCTATATCAACCACTGGGTAAAGAGTTAAACCGGACCATCTTATACATTTATGTGACAAACGCAGCAGTTTTGATCTGTGCTTACTTTAAAATTTAGTATGGTGTTTGCTCGTCTCGTCAATCGTACACATACAAAAAAAAACATTGGATTGCACATTTTTTTTAAAAAATCCATTTAAGTTACATTTTCATTCCTTAACTCGGATACAATTTCTGTAGCGAACAATCAAAAGAGATTAGCTTACCGCGCGGGATCTATTATAGTGCACAAGCGTCTGCGCAAAACACAGGTGCACACGCTCTTCCTTTACTCTCACAGCCCAATTGGACGAATACCCGACACGACCAAAGAGAGATCAGGCTCAGAGGCTGTGACATTAAACCGAAATTTGGATATAAATCTGTACTGTGACCACTAACACCGATAAAATGTTCGAAAGTCGGCCATTAAAAACAAAATGAAATCGCAATAAAATTCACAAATCGTTTCTATTTAACAAACCGTGCAATAAAATGGAAATAAGAGTTGTTTTATCGACTCCTGTTAGGGAGGTTTGAATATAGAACTAATAATTTAAGCATAAATCATAAATATCGCTATTATTATCATAATTATTTGTTTAGCATTATGCGCGAGCGAACTTATTAACACGCAAACAATAAAAGACTTAAGTCACGATAAATATTAGGAATAAGAGTTATAATACAAATAAAATGTGCTGTTTTCTTGGTTTCGGATAAAGGTTAATGTTGTAATAACTTATAGAGATAATTTTGAAACGAAAATTGAGGATATTATTCAGGGGAAAAGAAAATAGCTGTTGAAATATCATTCCGTTCGAGTGAATAACAAAATAAATAAATTGATATCCTTATCGTAGGCGTGGTTTTGCTTTGTTATCGCTCGACTCTGCTCTGCTGTTTCCTTTCGTGAGCAAAAATTCCCTGACTTTATATTTTTTTAGGGGTTAGCGAACCCTATTTTAGTATTGCCTTATCCTAAAGCCTTTTTGTATCGTCATACCGCGATTTAGCGATTTCGCTTCATTTTCGTTTTCGCATTGTAATGTGTCGACGTTTTTATAAGTCATTTTCTTTTACTTGTAACATAACCAAATACTTTAAAAATACACCTACGACTAAGTGCTGGTACTCTAAGTGGTAGGACGCGTGCAGTCCATTTGGGGTCGTATCACTGCATTGCCAGTGATTAAACCTACGCAGTGCGCGCTGTGGCCACGATGCCAGAATAATTACTGGGCATAGACATCTTTAATCACGAGCGCAGTGCAGGACCAAACAGATTTGTTTGACAGGCCTGTCGCTTACCATCAAGCTCACGACTTGCTCGTATCGTCACTTTATCGGATTAAAAAAAATCGGTGCTCGTGAGTTTGATTTCTTCCCGACGCATATTAATATGAGCTACAGATAATTACTGCGGTTCTAGGTGTTTGTCCGTGTGAAATCTCTGTGTACAAAACGTCCTTACAATACAAGATATTAGTATCTAAAAACAGGGCAGGGTTTTTATATTAATAAAAAAAAACTGCAACCACCGTATAAATTTAATGAAATATTACGTTTTGTCAGAGTCCTTTTATATTTAAAGTCCTTTTATTTTAACACATCGGAAACTATACAAGTAATAGTAATAAAAAAATAGTTTTGTGCTACCAAAATTTCAATCTATAACTTTCTACCAGAAAATCCGAGTCCAATTTTCTACCTCAACAAAACCTGTCAGAGCAGCATTTTCTTACCGAGCTTATTTGAGGTTACCGGCGTTTGCATTATGAACGTTAATTCCAATCACGTAGAATGTATATTAGTTATAAAGGTAATTATAAAATAGGGTTAATTTGTAAAAAAGGGTGAAGTTTTTAGAACATAGACATCACTGCCTGAAAATTTTTAATAATTAAAAAATGACACATAACGATCATGCGAAGTATAACATGTCAGCATTGATTTTTTCTATGAAATTAAGTTACAAGTCGAGCTAATTATAAGCGCGCACAAAAGTAAAGGACACGTTTATATGTTACGGCAGAAAACCCTTCACAGCTATACGAGGCGCACGCCACTGAGTTATAAAAGAAGCCATTTCTCTATGCCCAGTAATTGCGTTGGAAACTTTGCCCTACACACCGGAACACAGTAACGCTCGCATATTACCGTTTGGCATAGAAATAACTAGTAATCCGTCTTACCCATTAGGATGATCCTTTACTGACGGACTCAACAAAAGAGTCCTACCAATAAAAATTTTGACTGTTCAACTACTCTTTTCGTTTACTACACAGCTGAGTCTCTAGTGCGAGTTTTTGCTCACGTCGTTTACCGACTCGATCGCGTGAGCGTAAACCACATTTCTATAAAAAAAACAGCGTCATCCAATCAACACTAGATGGCGCTGTAAAAATTTCATAGAAATGAGCACTAAGTACACTGATGGTTGTGACGGACCCACGAGTCACCCAACAGCCAATATTAACAGTTAATCAGGGTTTTCACAAAAAGTGGGTTAATGTCGCAATTGTTTGTGGTTGCAAAATTTCAGTTTGTATTTCTATGTTAGTGTTGGCGTCATTTTAAATTTGTTTTGTTGCTTGTTTTTCAAAAACACCGGATACAAAGGACAAACGCCCGAACATTCTACAACTACACACCGGGACATCAAACCTTTTTGCGTATAATGAGGAAAATTAAACAATTTGCATAATCAGTCGTCCTTCATTACTACGTACCTAATTCAGGTTTGCCACACTTTATCCGGTGATTTTCGTCCCTAATGAGATGGACTTCTTATCTTCAAGTTCTTACTGCATGCGGGGCACGTAGCGACGTTGTATAAAACATTATTGAGCTTCGTTCTTTGTTAGGAAGTGAGTGGGCTTCGTCGTTTAATCTTCTAACTTGTGTAAAGACGATGTAAGTTGGCGTTAAACGTCAGTATGTTTAACTTTGAGCTTTGGTGTAAGTATAGTGCTTAACTCGTAGTAGTTACAACGTGCGAGTATCTCGTAAAGAGTAGTTCATATAGATATCCTCGTTATTGCGTTTGAGTAGGGATAGGGGGTTGGCGGAAATCACACATTTTCCCTCTTCATAATCAGAGGATTTATATAAATGTGGTAGGGCGTCATATTGAGACAATTTTGGACACTGGACTTCTATGTGACTCTTTAATGATTGAAGCCAACATGTTGCAACCGACCAATCAGTTCTAATCTTAACATCCTTTTATTAAAAACATGTCGTACTAATTTCAAAAATTGATCTTATTTCATGAAAAAAAGTTAATCTTTTAGATTTGATTTAATATAACACGGTGTAAATGAAAATAATGAACATGTGAAATATTAAGTGTATACCCGTTTTGAATATAACAACGAATTCTTAAAATATGTATGGTCAATAAATAAATAAATTGAAAGAGATATGCTACAAAGGTAAGAAGGTTGAAATTGAAATCATCAGAGTTAGTGGCTTCGTAAATATTTAATGAAGCCAAGAAGGTGATTCAATATTTATTCGTTTGTTCGTACGTAATAACATATGTAATCCTCGGAGTCCCACAAATTGTGAATAACAAAAACGAAACAACTTGACTTTACCGTGAGAAGGTAAATTTATTATTTGCTATAGGGAAATGTATTTGTTTCTTATACTTACATACATACAAGTAAGTTTGCAGCATCTCTACTTATATATTAATACGAAATTGTATTAGTTTACCGCTTCTTATTGCGGATCTGACGTATATACGTACATATTATTTGCGTGAGATCCGTCGTATTTTTACATAAAAATAATTAAAGCATCGAGACATTTCATTCTTTTGTACCTTTTAGACCTTTATATCCAAGTGTTTTCTAAGTGGTAGGACTCTTGTAGAGTCCAGCTGGGGCGGTAACACTGCATTGACAGATATTCTGCCGCCAAACAGTAGAATGTAAGCACTGCTATGTTCCGGTTTGAAAGGCAATGATGCCAGCGAAATTACAGGGCAAAGAGATAGACCGTCTAATATCTCTTGGTGACGAGCGCAGCACAGAGCCAAACACATTTTGTGAGGTACTGTGTTATTATGGGCAGGCGTGACGCTTACCATCAGGCACACGACTTGCTCGTCTCGTCACTTTATCACGTAAAATGAAATATTCATTGGTCCATGTAAAAATACAAGTGAAATAAGCTAAGTTATTTATCTTCTAAAGAACAACATTTATTTCAGACTTATTCTCGTATAAAATGAAAAATAAATTGAACGATTAACAAAACCACCGATGAACGAACATATTCTAGGTCAACGATCATTTGAGACCGTCCTATTTCTAACGTTGCATTTGGATTTCAACGGAAAACATATGGGGGGACATGCCCAAATTTACGACTGCCTACGATTGACGGATCGCCATTTTAGATTGCGACAATGCAAAAACCGTGTTCCAAAAACGAAAACCCTAGGTTTTTGTTTTTGGAACACGGTTTTCAATTCTTGTTCACATTAAAAAAGTAAAAAATAAAATATTCTTTATTTTTGCATAAAATTTAAATCAATAGTATAATATATAAAATATGACATTAAGCATACGGTGAATTGATATGATTTGTTTGGTCTCCCCTACTGGAGCTTTCGTCTGGCTGGGTATAATTATAACACTTATTTTTATGGTATTAAAAATATCTTTATATATATTCTATGTCATCGATATGCATTGTATTTACCTAAAACCAGACAAGAAAAATTATATAGTGTCTTTAGCCACCCAAACGTCAATATGCTTGGTATTGACATACGCTAGGGTTGCAATTACGTAACTTAAATTTATTTTATTTTCATAACGGACAAAGACTTCATACTAAAAATCATATAATTGCTATACAGAAACACATATATGTAACAAACATTTAGGAGAAGCGTTTCTTTTTATTTCACTCCATAACCGGTCTGAACAAAGCAAATAATATAAATAAAACTAACAAAAATAAAACTTTCGAATATATCTTCATCTGTTACACTGAATCCCCTGAAATGATGAAAAGCCTCGTATAATAGAGTTATGAGAGAAATCATGTTTTTATAAATGCAAATTTCCGTTGGCCAAGGTGGCAAATGACGCAATTCTGTATTAGCACGTAAAGGACAGGGACAAGATATCCATAAACTGCTGCTCTGAAATCACTCAGTGAGGCCGCTTCTAACGTAGAGCTATTGTGGTCAGTTGGCGCCGCCTTCGAGCAATTAATCAGACTCCACTGAGCACAAGCTATTAGAAACGGCAGCTTATTCAGTAATGAGCAGATACACTAAGTGGAAGGACTCTTTTGCAGAGCCTGCCTGGGGTGGTACCACTGCATTGCCAGCTATTCAACCGCCAAACATTTGTGCGTAAGCATTGCTGTGTTCCAATTTGAAGGACGAAATACCAGCGAAGTTACTAGGCGAAGAGATAAAACATCTTAAATCTCTAGGTGACGAGTGCAGCTTATGGTCTGTACACTGTGCTGTTAAGGGTAGACGTGTTGCTTACCATCAGGCGCACGACTTGCTGATTCCGTCACCTTATGTAATAAAACAAAATATGCACCGCGCATGCAAAAACTCCCCCGGTTAAAAACGTAAGACAAGTCAACAAGCGACGTTTAGTTTGGTGTCAAGGCAGTACGTCAAACAACTGATGGAACACTAACCTATTACAGACCCGTGTCCACGCACTGTTTTGAATTCACTAAAAAATACAAAACTCAGCCTTGGGTGGTTAAAAAACATTGTCCTTCGAAGAGATAACATTAATGCCTATGTAAAACTGCTTTGCGAAAGTGAATTTGGGTAATAAGAAACCTGTACGTTGTACCACAGCATTGCCTGTTATTTTCCGTCAAGTAATAATGTGAACGCACTTGAAGGCTAATTTTCCCAATAATCTTGCAATTCTTAATACTATTTAGCATTGTTGTTACGGACAAGCGTGTTGCTGATAATTAGACACACGATTAAGTTTGTCCCGTCAATTCTTTAAAAAAAACGCAATTTTGTTTATGGTTTCGGAGTTATTATTCCTAAGAATTAAATCTAGATGTTTCGTAGGTAGAATCAAAAAATTTCGAATACATAGAAGGAGGTCAGAATTAAGACACAACCCTATTGTTACTTTAATAAGTGACGAATTAAATTGTACCGCAAATGTATTTAAACGTACAGTTTCATCGTCATATACATATTGAGAACGCGTTGACAGCGGGTCGGAAATATTCGAATGTCATCGTGTCCTTATACATCAGGGATACCAACTTATCAGTACATCATTTATAATTCTTATAAGCAAAACAACGCGTTAAATTTGTTTACAATTGCTGTTTACGACAGTGTTTATAATTTTATCATTTTAACATCTAATAATTTTTTACATTACTTTTTGTAGTAACAATCCATGACCAAAAAATCCTAAAACGACGAAAACGGCACAAATTATTACACAATTAGACTACATTCAAAATAGTATTTATAAGAAAATTGATTCTAACTTTCTAACTTCATTAGGTTATAATTCTTCAATGATTAAAATTAGTTTGTAATTATTGACCGTTTGGCGCAGTTGCTAAGATATTGGTTTCGACGTCGCGGGTCGTGGGTTCGATTCCGAGACGAGGCAAATATTTGTGTGAACTAAAAATAATTGTCCCGTATTTGCGTGTTTGTCTGCATGTAATTTATGGCTGAAAAAGGACCTAAGGATCCTTACAACACAAGATATTTATATTTCGATTATTAATATCAGGCCAGGAGATCAGAAGATGAACGTATAAACAAAAAAAATCCAAGGGATTGTTTCATAAATTTATATTTCACAAATATTCACGGTACGGTATTCCATTCGATACTAATTTAATAAGTGAAAAAATTTAATTAAATGAATTTCGAAAAATCGTATGATTGGCAACACTGAGGAGTGAGCCGTCAGTTGGCATACAACAATATTGTTCGTTGGGCATCAGGCGCGGCCTCAATACTGGTTAAATGGAGCGAACGCTCGAACAATTCCCCCTCCAACCCGCGCTGATAGACTTGAGACCTATTTCATGTTTTTTTTTTATACTCATGTCTAATGAAACGCGAAATCGCTAGTATAAAGTACCTTGCCAGAACCTTTTTTCTTTTTAACAATTTTGTTTATTTTTACAGACGATTAAAACAGGCAAAGGTTTATGTTTGACGTCTTATTTACTTTACTTGATTTATTGGTACTCGAAATTTTTTTTTCGTTTATTTTTCAAAATGTACGTTGATTTAAGTATAAAAATATGTATTTTCCATTTATATACATTTGCATATTTCATACCTTCGCCTCTTCACCTGATCTCTCTTCGATAGATTTGGGTATTCGTCCCATAGAGCTAAAGGAGGAACGAGTGCAACTGTATCTACGCAAACACTTGTTCACTATAATGTGAACTTACCTTGTCGAATGGCCGCTTTGCCAAAATAGGTCGTTAGGACAATTATTATTAATACGTCAAAACTTATCCAATCCGTTGTTTTGTTGATGTGTGAAACAGAGTAACAAATCGACAAGCATTTTGAAGATCATGAATTTTAATATCCACAAGGATAATTTTTTTTAGAAAATAAAGTTACGAGACGAGCAAGTCGATGGTGGGTGAACACAACACTGTCGGTGTGTTTGTTTCTGTAATTAAAATAGTTTAAAAGCTTAGTTCTGAGTTGCGCTCATCATAAAGGTATCTGAGATGCTCTGTCTCTGCGCTCAGTAATAACGCAAGCAACATTGTCGTTCAAACCGGTACACAGTAGTGCTTACACACTACAGTAGTATAACCGGCAATGCAGTGGTACTGCCAGGGGGACCCAGCTACAGAATCCTACCACTTATATTATTAGAACGAGTATCTCAATTAAATTATAATATTTCATACCTATGTTTGCAACTGTAGGTTAAATATTAGGATATGAAATAAGCAATGCACGTAGCTACATGAGTTTTAGTATAGTAGTTTGGTAGTAAGGACGAACTTGTTTGCTATATTAATTTTCAATCTACGTTTACGTCCGTAAGGACGAACTTATATGGTGAAACAAAACGAGTTATAAAGCGATACGGGACCAGGCCGTTAGGGTCGGCGGGTTCATTAGACAGATAGTTAGGGATTTGATCTCGTTATTGTTCGTTAAAAAGGCAGATGCGGGTCACCCGCGTGCCTCGAGTGAGCCGCCTTCAATTAAGTCGGCGTTGCGAGGTCATTAACAGTTCCTTTGTTTTCCTCCTCTTACGTCATTACTCATCGTTATAATACCAACCTATTGTCTATGTATTAATATGTAAAGAGAAACTTTCCTATTTTTTTTGTACCTAAAGTTAAAGTTTCTATTGTATGGGTAGTGCTGAAAGTTTAAATTGCAATATTTATAAATACAACAAATTAAAATCAAATCAAATCAAAACATCTTTATTCAAATAGGCCTATGTAGGCACTTTCGAATCGTCATTTTTAAATGTAAGTTCGTGAGAAAGCTACCACCGGCTCG
>DWGO01000578.1:0-11672 GCA_018247635.1 Eurytides dolicaon deicoon
CAATCGGAAAATTGAAAAGATAAGAAAACTTAAACGCGGAATAAATAAGTTCAAGATTGAAACATCAATGTTAATATTTAAATGACTTTACTACACAAAAGAACGTGTAATGTTGTAGAAAACGTTTTACATTATGCTATGCACAGAGCGTAAGAGAGCATCGTTCAAAATATCGTCTATTCAATAGCACTATAAATCAATCACGCTACGGTATACGAGCTGCTTTTAGGTTCCTCAGAAGAGGCAAGGAACGGGCATAGAGAGCATTATAAGAGATCTGTAAGTGCCTAAGTAAACGTTTAAAAATGTCGGCATCTCGCTCAGTTCATTCGGTGAGGGAGTCGAAGAATGAAAGACTAGGGTTGTGCGAAAAATAGAAAGGCAAAACTGCCCCTGTTCAGTTAACCAGAAAGTCTGCTTAATCGTCCGGTTATTCCGTTTTGTGTAACAATTACCTCTTTTTATTAATTTAATACTTAAAGGGGAAATGGATGGTTATTCCATTTCGTTACATAATTAATTAACAAATAAGGAAGGAGGTCGCCGAGCAATGGATTTGTAGAAAAACGTTAATGGTATATAAGTGATAAGGGTTTAGCGAAAAACTAATTTAAGTGGTAGGACTCTTGCTGAGTCCGACTGAGGCGGTACCACTGCATTGCCAGATATTGTACCGCCAAACAGTAGTGTGTAAGCACTACTGTTTTCCGCTTTGAAGGGCAAAGAGATAGACCATCTATTCTCTTTGGGTGACGACTGCAGGACATAGCCGAGCACGCTCTGTGTGGTACTAGGTTGTTAACGGCAGGCGTGACGCTTACCATCAGGCGCACAACTTGCTCGTCCCGTCACTTATATGTGCTATTAAAGTTCCCTGGTGAATAAAAATTAAAATTTGTTCCAAGGACCAAAAAATTTTATAAATGTGTCTTGAGTGAACAATATTTCAGTTCAGTAATGTACTTACAGCAGAGTGTAAATTTTATCACTTAGCAAACATACTAAATATTGTAATAATGACAAGATGCATATCCACGTGACAAAGTAGTAATAATGATAAGATAAAATACATATCTGATCCAATAAACCGCATTCTAGATAATGACTCAGGAAGAAACTATACTTTTTATGGCAGGACTCTTGCAGTGTCCGACTGGGCCGATATCACTGTATTGCCAGATATTCTGCCACCAAGCAGTAGTGTGTAGGCACTGCTGTATTTCGGTTTGGAGAGCAATGATGCCAGCGTAATTACTGGACAAACAGATAGACCATCTTATATCACTGCCGAACGCAACACAGAGCTAAGTACACTTAGCACCGCATCACCGCACCGTACCAGGCGCACGACTTGCTCGTCTCGCCACTTCGTAAAAAAAAGGTGAATGTGGTGGTCTTATATCTCACCTGTCCAAAGGATCCCTTGCCGATGGGCGAGCATATCTCGTACCGGTCGAGGAACTTCTCCCCCTGCTTTATGATGTAGTCGTGGTTGTCGTCGTCGTAGCCGTCGTTGTAGAGCTTCCTCTCCTTCTTGTGGGAGCCGTCGTCACCTAGGTACTGTTGCGCTCTCCGCTTCTTCTTCGCGTAATACACCTAAGGGAAGAATATCGAATATTACAAATAGTTATACATACAGATCTTCTCAATAACATCTCATGACTTTGATATTAAATGTTTGCAACTTAAACAAATCAAGATCAAAGAATCGAGATCGTAAAAAAAAATCCATTACAATATTTCAATTACTATTACGAAATAAGAAATACAAAGTGAGAAATACATATAGCGCTAAACCAGAAAACCTAGTTTAAAAGATAGATGAATGATAATCGTTATTAAAAGAAAATGTATCTGAGACCATATTAAATAATTGCTATAATAGACCTAGGTCTTAAATAATTGCTCAAAACATCAAAAAATAGGCACAAGTATTCGTTATTGTATACTTTTTTATTAAATAACCTCGCTTTATTTATCAAGGTTCTTGTTCTCACAACAAATTTGTTTGAACGTGGAAAATGTTATCTGTTTAATTGTTCTCTTCCCACATATCCGAGATTCTCACTGCGATACACGATTATTGGAACTAAGGACAGCTGTTCCGTGAGCAGGCAACCGTGCCCTTTATATACGATCCGACTATCCGCATGTGATAATACGTTTGTCCGAGCAATTACTATCCACACTTTTACGTAAACATCGTTATTATATATCTCTTCTTATTTCTGTTGATAATTGTTAGAGGAAATCCTTCATTTCTTTTTAATTCATCTATGTATATAATTTATTACAATAAGGCCTAACGAAAACAAAAATATACAAAGACGCTATCAAAACAGTGGATATTGTTGGAGCTCTATATGAATTTATCATAAACTCAACGCCGCGAACCAGACGCGTGATTTTGAGGCATATTTCACGAAAAGGCTTCGAGGAAGTATGAATACTAACGATGCAATGCCGTAGGCTGTAAACGTCTAGGCGGCCTACGCAGCATTATGATATATATTGTGTACAATGGGGGATTTTGAAAGCAAACTATATTGCTTCCGTACTGCAGCGATTCTGACATTTCACTTCGTTTAATCGTAACGAACGCTATGAGCGATTACACTTTTCATATATCGTTGAGAAACAATAACGAAATAGCACTTTATTCTTTGTCGAACGCTTGAAAAATGATACGATGCGTATGATGGGTGACCGGAAATAGTAGGTTAATACATGGGCCGTATAATAATAATAAAAGGCCGACCGTATGCTATGGTTATAGGAAATGACGCGTCGCAGAGCGCGGGAATTTCGTGCGACGGACGTTGACCTAAATATGCGGTTGACATTGATCGACGATGGTCGCGATGTGCCCGCTACAAAACATTCGGATGCGTGGATTCCGGACGCGCCGGTACATCGCTCGCTTCTTGTCTGCGTCGTTTTAAGAATATTTTGTTTTGGTTTTATTTCTTAGCTATTTATTAACATTTACGAATGCGATATTGCATTATGATATGCGCTGTACCTATTACATTCGATGAAATGTATTTATTTCACGATACAAAAATTTGTCGTCTTAGCTAGGAAGTTGTCGTTAGATTATTATATACTAAATTGCCTTCCGTGGTGCAATAAGAGTCGTAGTTAATAGTCGGTATCGTTATCGATCATTAATCATTAGAATTGAAATTAAATTAAGTTGTTCCTTTAGAATTGTATTAGCGCGTGGTTGACAGATAGCATTAGCAGAGCGCCCCCATCGTAAAACATGATCGGAGTGGACGTCATGGCTACGTCACGTACCATACAATATCTGATATTACGTAATTGGAAGGTTGCGACGACCATAATATTATCGGCGACTGCATAGAACGGCCGGGTGTCGCATATCGACGCGGCCAACCGATAACCCAAATTTCCCGACTTCGGCGACCTACATAACCGGTATAGAGTGTATTTTACGGGCGATCGGGCCGTGTCCGAGCCCGCGTCCGTTCCGGCAGGGCTTCGTTGCACACCTATGAAGATGGGGTGTTTATTTGTTGAGCGTCCAACTAACGAAGTGGTAACGGGCCATGCGTCGGTTACGTAAGTAACGCGAAGAGCGCGGTCATGCGCGGCTTCCTTGACATTTTACGGTAGCCGGGTCGAGTTTCGGCAGGCGCACTAAGCGGTAATACGCTTAGGGCGGTTGGGTTACGGCGGGCGTAGTGATGATGGTGCGTTGGTGAGACGGTGGCAAGTCAAGTAGGGCCAGTGACCGCGGGCACGTGGCCGCGAGATGAGCGCGTCGGGCTGGGGAGAGACGGCGCGCGGCTGTCATTGATTTTCCCCCGCCTCACCTACCCCCCAAGCGCCCCCCTCACTCCCCTAGACGAGGCTGGCTCTCCCCGCCTCCCCCCGCTGCGTCTCACCCACTTCCAGCGCCCGATAACGAGGTTAACGGGCGACGTGAGCGTCTCCTAAACTTTAATTATACCGGGTACAATCGTCGTGCATGTTTAACCGGGGCCCGGTGTACTGAGCGCAGGTATCGGACACGATATCACCGCAATTCATTCGACACTTTTACCACCGGATATGAAAAACTCCATTAGTGATGCTGACGCTGGGGCGCAGACAGCGCGCAAACTAACTAGCACCCGAAGGGTAGCCTGTACGAATTGTCGGTACACCTAGTTGTCTCGATACGATTCGAGCCCCGGCGATTGCGTAAACATCGTGAATTAATAATAAGCACACGCTATCGAGCCTGTGCGTACGCTGTTTACGCGACAGCCTGGATACCAATATAGTTTCGTTCCGCTACACGCACACAAACGAAATATGGGTATTTACATATATTAAATATTTAAACAAATTTTATTGTATATTTCTTCCATATTCAATTCTAATAAATTATTCGTAATATATAATAATTTAACAAGCATTGTAAACAAAAGTTTAATTTTACACAGATAGTAAACAAACACAAAACAAGCCAAAAATTCATAATGATTCATATTAAGTCCAGTCTTTAAGTGTCATTCAATTTAAAGTTTCTTCTAAGTGGGAATAGTTTTGGGAACAATTGAATAACAGTAGTTAGGCCGAACACGTTCTGTTGCGAAATCGTATTTTAGAACTAGTCCGTACTAACGACGTTCATTATCACGGTTAATTACTTGATGTAAAATTTTCATTTCCCTACAACAGTTCCGTTGATATTAGCAATCTGTGAGAATATATTATTATTGTTGCCGTTTATTTCAACTTCTGTAAATCAAAATTAAAAATTTAGCAAAACAACAAAAATCTTACCATAATTATTTAATACCGATCTTAACTTTAAACACTGTATTTAAAGATATTATTAAGACAGACACAATCCAATATATAATTAAATATTTGTAAACAGTTAATGAGTATGACATTGATATAATTTAATTTTGTATCGATCTACATAAGAGTAATTATGAAAAAGTACAAATCACTATTAAGCATGTCCGTACAAACCGTATGTTGAAACGACGAAGCCTATTAACTGCGTAAGCGTTCCTAATAAATACAAGCTATTGATATATAAGATGTGTGATTTTTTTGCCGCTGTTTACTTATAAGCGGGTTTGTCCGGAAAAATATCACGACTAACCATGAGACCTTTAAGAAGTGGTAGGCCTCTAGCAGAGTCCAACTGGTACGGTACCACTGCATTGCCAGATATTCTGCCGCCCAGCAGTGGTGTGTAAGCATCACTGTGTTCCGGTTCGAAGGGCAATGATGCCAGCGAAATTACAGGGCAAAGAGATAGACCATCTTATATATCTGGGTAACGAGCGCATCATACAGCCAAGCTCGCTCTGTGTGGTACTGTATTGTTATGAGCAGACGTGACGCTTACTATCAGGTGCACGACTTGCTCGTCTCGTCACTTTATCTCGTTAAAAAAAGACCTACATGAAGTAAAAGCAACCTCTGAAAATTGGCAACTCAATTGCAAAACTATTGGTTTCATCACAATGATTAATGATCATATGTTCATAGGTAATCAAGATTAGGTTGACCTCCGCTAACACATCTTTTATTTTCTACGAGATAAAGTGACGAGACGAGCAAGTCGTACGCCTGATGGTAAGCGTCACGCCTACCCTTAACATCACAATACAAGATCGATCTTAACATGATACTCTTCCGTATTCTTTTAGTATAATAAACACATTACCCATTGCATTTTTTAATTAAGGGGTAATGACTGTTTTTACTTTACAAGAAATATTCGTTGTATTTCAAGCCTTATAACTGATAATTGCACTAATGATTTGTGTCGATTAGCCCTCCCCTCTTCCATACCACGCTAGGCATAAGACGCAATATGTATATTCAAGAATAATAAGCACAAATTGCCAAACGTTGCCCATTCGAAACTCGTTTGTTGGAATTAAATTATTCCACACGAAAGCCTAATAATGTTCCTCAGTCAGACTCGAGAGGCAAATTTCTCACGGTACACAATATAATGACATCTACCAACTTGTCACATCCAGCGAACACACAATTCATTGTATTTCCGCGGATGTCGGTGATTCAATTATGGGAGCCTACCAATGATACGGGAAGCGGGTCGGGGCCAATGGGTATCCTAATTTTTTTTGTTACAACACTTCCTTTCTTTCAATTCAAATCTTTATTGTATTTCTTTTGCATATTTTCCTGCGTGTAAAAGTGCCAATATAATACAAAATATATTTAAAACCGTGAACCACATAATTGAAATAGTGAATAGGTCATTTGAATATGATTAATTTATGAATCATATAATTTTTTTTGAATTAAATTGAGTCAAGTTTTGTGAACACTGACCTGAAATGTTTAATCAGAATTCCTTTCACTTTTACTGGATAAAAAAAAATATGGAGTACTCGATCTCAGTTTCAATACCGAGAAACGGCGAAGCAACAACTTTAAAAGGAAAATGTTTAACGATGCGAAAGATCTGTCAATCGTGCATTAGGGTTTTAATGGTCTACACAAGAGGATAAGAAGTATAGTATATAGTAATGAAAGCATCATCAACATCTTATATAAGCTTTCTTATATATTTTTATTCGCCTTAGATGATATATTATTTTTTTACGAGATAAACTGAAGAGACGAGCAAGTCGTACGCCTAATGGTAAGCGACACGCCTACCCATAACACAGCACCCCACAGAGTGTGCTTGGCTCTGTGCTGCGTTCGTCACTCAGATATAAAAGATGGTTTATCTCTTTGCCCTGTCATTACGCTGGCCCCATAGCCCTTCAAACCCGAACACAATATTGCTAACACACCACTACTTGGCAGCAGAATATCTGGCATTGCAGTGGCAACGCCCAAGTTGGGCTTTGCAAGGGTCCTACCACTTATAAAATGTTATGTTCAAAATATCACAGCAAATTCAATAGCTGTATAGAAGACTAATCAGATACAAGAGATCAAGGTTTAGGTTTTACATTAGATACAGCTTATTTCGTCTTTAGCCACTTATTGTAAAGGAGAAAGAGGAAAACAAGAGGCTTTAAAAACTCGGTTCTTTTTTCTTACCATTTCTACTACTATCTACTATTAAACTGATATAGTTTTTCTTTTTGTTCCATCATATAAACATATCCTGCGTGTGCGATACTTTGAATTGGCTCGCGGTTATTGACATCCATACATACACGTGCTCCGGTGCAGCGTAACGCCACCGTAACCTCACTCCATGACGCGTGCATGGCATGAGTCATCGCGAATTCAATCGTGATCGGGGGCGAGCCTCAGCTTCCATTGTGAAGGCATTCATAATGAGTGCATGCGGGAGTCGAGTTTTTGTCCTCTCTTTTGCAGGGAGATGGTTATGACCCATCCATCAATCAAATACGACTTCAAGAAGAGAGCCTATTCCCACCTTAAAGGGCGGCAACGCATTTGCAAGTCCCTTGACGTTGCGAATGTCCATGGGCGGCGGGGATCACTTACCACCAGGTAACTCGCCTGCTCGTTTACCTTCCACCCCATTAAAAAAAAACTACAATCACGTAATGCAAATCCAAGTGGTAGGACTCCTGCAAAGGGCGGTACCGTTGCATTATAAGATATTCTGCCGCCAAGCAGTAACGTGTAAGCTTTATTGTTTCCATTTGAAGTTCAAAGCTGCCAGCGTAATTAAGGGCAAAGAAATAGACTATCTTATATCTCTCGGTGACGAGCGCAGAGCCAAACACGCGCGGTGTGTCACTGTGTTGTTACGGGCAGGCGTGACTTTTACCAGTAGGCGCACTTGTTCGTCTCGTCACTTTATCACGTAAAAAAAGAATTAACTTTTTTTAGGGATTTCATCGCGTTTAAATTTTGTTTTCGTACGAAAGCATTTACGTATGAATGAAACCAAAATAAAAAGTTACCCTCAAAAGTATTACCAGGGATAACTACGAAATTAGAACATGATCCATCTGAGTGTACCCCGTGACAATAGAGACCAAGTATTCGAAAGGATTGGAATTTAAAAACAAAATAAAAACGCGATAAAATCCGTTCAACAATCTCAATCACAGTTATTATGTTCATGCAATCTATAATACAACAATATAAGGCAACAATTTATTTTTGTCTTCGGGATATCGCTGAAGTACAGTTTCGATTACGTTCTGATTAAGTTAACGTTGGATTCAAACAATAGGAGAATACGAATAAAGGTTTGGATTGCAATAGAACGATTTCTAAACTTCAACGACATTACGGCTATTTGAGGTTATGTTATTAGGCCACAGGTCTCCTCTTCCAGTAGTTCTCAAATCACAGGCTGCAAAAGTTGGTAAAAAGACAGCATAGTTACTCAAACACATATGAGACAGAACTCAAAAGTTGTTATTACTTTCATTTGTAGTAGTTAGTACTTGGACAGTACTACTTGTTTTTTAAGTAGTAGAACTCTTTTGTAGGGTCTATCTGGGGAGGTACCATGGCACTACTAGTTATTCAACCGCCAAGCGGTAGAGTGTAAGCACTAGTGTGTTTCGGTTTGAAGGGCAATGATGCCAGTTAAATTAGAGGGCAAAGAGATAGACAATCTAATATTCTGGATGACGAGCGCAGCACAGTCAAGCACATTCTGTGTGGAACTGTGTTGTTATGGGCAGGCGTGAGGCTTACCATCAGTAGCACGACTTGCTCGCCTACACGCAGGGTAGAAAAGCACGCCGTGTGGTGCGTTCCGCGGGAACTTAGCCGGGCAGATGGTGGCTGGCGCGCGCGATAGCTCCATAGCGCACCGGCCGCGATATAGATAAAGCTAACGGGGAGGCGCTGCTATAAATCCAAAAAACGACCAAACACAATCAACTCTGTCCTACTCGCGCACGGGCAAAAAACTGAAGCCCCGTCCCGCGGTCTCTCCCTCTCGCTCGTCCTATGATCGCAATGCAATGCATTGGGCCCGTGTTATAAAATGTCCATAAATAAGAAAATGTAGCAGTGGCAGTCTATAACAAATAGAGAAACCCCAGACTTAACAATTTACAAGTAAAAGAATTGTTGTCTGGTCTGCGGATCTAAAATATATCGAGGTGATATCAACTTACCATATGGTAAATATGAGAGCAAGATGACCGCCTACAAACCGTTGCTGTTTCGTTTAACTGTTTACCCTGTCATTTACTGTTACATAAAGCTTTTTATATGAAATAGTTTCTTAATGTTACTCTCTCAGTTTAGTCACAATCTCGTGCATTATTCTTGAAATTCTTTTGTAGTACAAAGTAGCTCAAAAAAGATTAAGACGTACAAACATACATACATATACTAGTTCAAAAGATCTATTCATCATTCTTCGACGCCATAATTTTGAGGATTATCACCAAAGTTACATGAATATACCACAATTCAGTTAAATCGCACTTCAGCAGTTGCTTGGTAAAATTTGGGGTATACAAAAATTTTCAGAGCCCGTTAGGGTGGTATAAAATACATGTAAGCAATATTGTTTTTTGGTTTGAAGGGCAATATTGTCAACTTAATTACTGGACATCTCTGGGTGGACGAGTGCCACCTAGCGCCAAGAAGATTCTGTGTAGCACTATATTGTCATGGGCAGACGTGTCACTTGCTATTAGGCACACTACTTGTTCGTCTCATCTTTTTATTGCCTAAACTAAAAACACGAAATTAAATTTTAATAGAAATCTAGATACCTCTTTTTTCTTCTCATTGCTTATATTTATACTATGTTTGATAACATTATATTATGTATCTTTGTTATCTAAACGAACAACGAAGTAAGCAGCTTAACAAATGTCAATAAAATTTAGATCAATATACATATTTAATTTTGCCCAAAAAAACTGAAGTATCTTATTATGATATGATTCAATCAGTTAAGTATTTTTGAGATACCTACCGAAAACAGCAAAACTATTTCTGCTAACTAACTGTTAATTATTGATGAGGACCAATCTACAAGGAACATCGTGGTTAAGAAAAAACCTCTTTAAAACTTGACACGCACGAAGGTAATTTCGACGCAACGACCAATACGGGCCGCGACGACTACAGAGCAATAAAGTATTCTACAAGTGATACAAGAATGTTCGCCAATCGGCGCGCCGGATCTCCGTCGTTGCTTTAACTTTATAAATACTACGCTATTTATTTCTGGAAATCAGCCATGTTTCATCAATACGGGTGAGGGTATAATATTTTCAGAGCAGTTTCCTCGTTCGACGGAGCGTCCCGTAAATGCAAAGAAGGCTCTTACTCTTCTTTTAAAATATCTAAAGTTATTTCCAACTATGGACTATTATAACAATCGTTGGACCTTTTTTAAGTCCGCTTGGCTTTTAAAACAATGTGCAAGCGCTGCAGTGTTTGATGTGTAATAATGGATCCAGTATAATCGGATATAGCTGGGCATAAACCGTACAAATGTAACCTGTTGAATAAGTTGTTGTCAGCTGTATTTCAGGACTAATATGACCTAGGGCCCTTCAAGAAGAGAGTCTGTTTCCACTTCAAAGTACGACAACGCATTTTTAAGTCTATGGGCATTGGTTATCTCTTACCATCAGATTTGTCGCTTGCTCGTTTGCTTTCTACTCCATATGAAAAAAAATCTTATTGATCTGGGTAACGAATGCATTGCCGATGCAAGTAGTTTTGAACTGCGTACTGGAAGTACACCGATATAGTAGAACTAAATCTAATATAACTAACTAATATTACTAAAACGCAAATTTCAAGTGTTAGCATACTTTATTCATTGTATCAAGGAAACGATGTGCTCTCGTATCAGTTTAAAATGTCTTAAATTCTCCTTATAATATATTTTTACTTATTAGTCCTCATTGCATTTTTCTTTTAAAAAAAAAAGGATCGCATAGAGTGCTTTCAGGCATTCTTTCTTAATAAATTTCGAGACATTCTTCATTTCAGAGCGCATTCTCGCAACAGTCACTAACGTATAACATAGCTGTTGCTTATTGACCAAATTTTTTCGATCGGTCGGTTCAGAAATTTAAGATTGTTTTGCGTACTCCCAAATTTTACATAAAAACACATTTTGAAATAATAAGCGCATTTAATTAAATCTAGTGTAGATAAAGGCGTAGAAAGATGAAGGGGACGTAAGAATGCAAATGTTTATATTTGTAACACTATTGAATACCATGTATCTGATGAAGATAGTGTAGGCAGGAAAGATGTACATGTACATTATTCACATTTACCTAAGTGGACACGGGGACACACGGAATACTTTGTTTTGAAACAAAGTAATTCATGTATCCCCGTGTATCAATGTTGCAAGATCGTCGTATCCGGTTCGTCGAATTACCAGGACCTTATAACGTAAACTCGAAATATTTATATTTTATCTGATGAATGAGGTAACCAGTATTTATTTATTAAAACATTAATCAAACCTGTTCGTGTCCACCCTTGTCACTCACAGTCTTTAAATAAAAACAGTTCATAATATTTAATGTCATTTATTGAAACTTTATTGCAATACTAGTGACCAGGAGTAAGGAGAAAAATTGCTGTAGGTGTAAGTAGCTAATGGCATATAAAAAAATAATAATATAAAATATCTTTATGTAATATCTTCATACGAGGGTGCGTTTTTAAGTTCGCGGAATGAGAGGGTTGGAGGGGGGTGATTAGGCTCATTAGGGTCGAAACGT
>DWGO01000579.1:0-11667 GCA_018247635.1 Eurytides dolicaon deicoon
GGCCATCCTACCGTTCATTATGTCTCTTGAATCCAAAATAACATCACTAGAAAATATTTAGTAAAATTTTTCTGCTCTTTCATTTTAAATAATTATGACTGCTACGTGTTTACAAGTACAATCGATTTGTTTTATTTATTAAATTAAAATGTTTACTTACACTATCAAATCTATGGAAAAATAAATAAATAAAGTAAAGCATACCAACAATGGATTGGTTCTACCGTTAAATTCACTTCTGTGGAAAGTTTTATATTTATCCAGGAAGAGCCAACAGGTTATAGCCGAGGTAGTTAAAGATAACAATTATCTTGGGGCGAATGGGTCCAGCGACTAGAGCACTCGTTTATAAATGTCACTTAGATTTTTAAATCATCGTTAGATAGTGGATAAAATAAGGCGCTGCTATTGAGGTCAATGACCTTTAAAGTTAATTTCTTTTACGAGATAAAGTGACCAGACGAGCAAGTGCTGTAAACAGTAACTAAAACAGTGCTGCGCTCGTCACCCACAGATATAAGATGATCGATCTCTTTGCTCTGTAATGATACAGGCATCATTGCCATTTAAACCGGAACAAGTTAGTGCCTAAACACTACTGCTTGGCGGCAAAATATCTGGCCGCCCTCTAGTCGGACTCTAAATTTAAGGTTTAAAGTTAATAGTACACACAAACACCACATTTTACCATAGGTTATTTGAAGCAATGCATATTATATTTCACTATGAATTTTTCGACATTGTTGTCTTTTAAATTGTTCTTATGATAGGTGACAAATAAGTGGGTAATTCTATGTCTTAACTGATAGTTGTCGCTCAGAGGCATCTATAAACAACATCTTACATTTGATTTAGAAAGAAACATGAAGATTATCTTCGAAGGTACTTCTTTTGGAAGATCTGGTACATCTTCAAAAGAGCTGACACATTAATGCCTTAGTGAGCTGACACATTAATGTGTCCAAGTAAAGACTATCACAAAGAAATTGAAAATTACAGATTTCAAACATATGGCGTAAGTAGAACGAGTGCAAGGAAACCAAAATCTATTTACTCGTAAAAACTGACTTTAAAGAGTATAGTGCAAGTATGCAGTAAGTGGTTATCACAAACCATTGAAGCGGATCTATTAGATGTGAAATTAACGGAACAATATTTTCTTCTGCCAACTGTACCGGTTCGACAGCCCCGTTTATTCAATATTGTGATTCCAGAACGTTGCGTTGACTGTTTTATTGCTTGAGATCTAATCGTTGCTTATCCACTAAAAACCTTATCTGCTGATAAATGAATGTAAAAATATCCGCCTTATAAAGGAACCACCATACTTAAGGGTTTGTTAATTGTAGTGCATTCTCGCTTTATTTGTGTATAAGTTGATGGAGTAACATAGAGATATGTACGTGTTGAACTTTGAAAATTGATAAGATTGGCTGGTGGACCGCTTCATAATAATACATTGACAGGTGATTACTTAGAAACGACACCGATACATCAAGCAGAAGCAATCGGCGTCCGTAGTAGAGACTCGTCGTCTGTCCGTCCGTGCGCACATAAGGCACCCGAGGCGGCGACACACCTACGCGACTCGTTCGCAGCGTGTTTCTTTAATTCCTCCAACATTTTCCACCATCTTATCTTTAATTTGGACTGGTTTTGGTTTTTTATTAGAATAGTTTCGCCTCGATACCGGTCCGGCTTCTAGCTGAAGGTTGTTTATAGATAACAGTAAAGCGTAAATTTATTGGTCTCCGCGTCGGCTGCGCAACGCTAAGGTCGTTTGTCGTACGAACGGCAAGGCGACTTGAAATATCATAGCTCCGTGTTTCATAATGAGTGGAACACGTTTTTGTGGGTTACGGCAAACCATGGAGCGGCTGCTCTCGCATAGTCGGACGATGGAAAAAACGGTTGGAAATGTGGGTGTTCGAGGTGAAGACGATACGTTGCCCAGGGCGTGCGTTGCCTGCGACCACTGGCACGGAACATTCCGTTTCATTGCATTCGCTATAAGCAAGTGAAGCCATAGTTTCTGTTCACTATTTACAGAAATTAACTCACCGTAGATTTTCACCTTCAATAAAAACATTATTTTAGTATCAACTATAAAAGTACGCACGTAAATATTTCGATGCAATATTATATCAAGAATTATGACGAAAGAAGGCGACTCCACGGCAGTCTCTGTTAACGTTTTAAAGTTTTCATTGAACGCGGTGTCCAAAACGCGGATGAGCGGCGTGATATACTGATATTGCTTTCTTAGTGCGCCCGCTCGTTAGCCGAATGTAGCAAAAGTTCACAACACTATCAATATTCAAATTTATAGTGACAATCTAGAACCGGTACCGCTTCGTCGTTCCAACATTTTTCTTGTAGAAATTCAACCGTGATTTATACAGAATCTCTTACGCTCTGCGCTATTGGGTTTTGCAAAAATTAATATTTTTCCAACTTTAGCCTCAATAGGTCACCGGGTGATTTAATGAAGTGGTAAATCTTTTTTATGATTTAAATCATCGAATAGGTTTATTTAAATATCCATTTGTCTGTCTATCTCTTTATCAAGTCTCATGTCACAAGTGATAGCAAATTACAAAAGATAACTGGATGAGGAGCAGTTCAAGAGATATTTTCCACGATATTATAAGTTTAGTAAGGTTCTTAGATTTACAAAATAACAGTTAATTTCTTTTCATTGTAAAATATTTCTGAGGAGGGTTGGTATCGAGTTGGTGGCCGGCCGTAAGAAACTCCAGCCAAAACCTATAGAGTACGGACTATATGAAGAAGTACGTACTATGCTCACCCCACATTAGTGGGAAAAAGGCATGACGATGATGATCTTCCTTGTAAAATGAAACTGCTTACAGATTTTATCGCGTTTATTTCAGATTTTTATTGTCGGTATTTCAGACGCGGTAGAATACGTAAATAGATTCATTTGATTTTTTCAATTATTCTCATAAATAACAGAATTCATTTTATATTCATGTTTGATTGTTGCGCTATTGATTTTGAACACTGTCTTGCGGCGTTACGGTTGGTTAACTTCTGTGCCAATATCGCCATGCGGAAGACCTGATTAATAACTTAAAACGAGTTTGGTTGGAATACGAAATAGAAAAAAAAGGAACTCGCTCGCACTTAAGCTAATTTGAAAGCCACGATTTCTGTTTCCCGTCCGCTGACATTACTGAACTTTTTTGTTTCCTCTGAACGACTGTGCAATCACATAGCGTAATGTAAGTATCTCGAGTATTTCCTGCAAGTGATCGTTGACGCAGCCATATCCTAATGTCAGACTTAGGTGCATTTGCTATATTCACTGGAAACGTTTTTCCGGATCTCAATGCATTTGAGGCCTGAAACAGTGTTGTAGTTGTTCATGTGGGCCAGTTGCAAGTTACTGAATGCCCTGGAGTCAATTGTGTCTTAGGCACATATTGCGAACGTGAAGCGGACAACAAAATTACACCGATCGAGTTGATTATTCCTCCTCTGAAATTATACGATTAAGTTTGCTGTTCTATAAAACTACTTTTACATATAGCAATGCTTCGGTACGGCACGCTAAAATCCGTTAATATATCAAATTGGTGATATTGTAGATTTCTATTGCAATAAAATCTAAAAGTATCGAGACGCAATAAAACTGGAAATGCAAATCTTTGATTTAATTAATTTATTAGAATTTAAAATTTTAAACATTTTAAGAGGCAAATGTAAATAAGACAAAAGAGAGACTAGTGATTTAAAAATAATTTGTAATCTTTTATATCAACATTTACTTAATATGGTTATATAAATAAATGCAGAATTAATAAAAACTTTCGAAGTATATAAAAGTAAATTCGTTTACGTTTACTTATAGTCGTGTATTCGTGTCGCTGTTCAATATTAAAAATGTCTAAATAATTGTCAGGTAGTAATAGTTGGTTGCGCTATCGAAGCATAATCAACTTGTGGACGACCTCAAATTGCAAAGCAGATTAGAAGTCGAACTTGAGCCTGGGCGCCGCAACAGGCTACGCTGACAAACCAGACTGGGCTATAAATTAAAACAAACTAGTTTCTCATAATTTTCCTCCAGCCAAGTCCTTCCACTCGCTCTTTATCAGCTTATCCTGCCAACATAGTCCTAGAAGTTTGTTTTTATGTCTACTAATATAATATGCTACTCTGATTCTTTTCATCATTTCACGCTCATGACATTTAAATATTTTATATCCCGTCTCACATACGTTATGAATTTCCGAACACAGTGGTCATTAATTAACTTTTTGGGTATTCTTACGAGTATTAAAATTTCTATTAGGATGGCACACGCCATCTCAAATCTTGAATTTTAAATTTCAAATTAATCCATTTGCAAATAACATACAGAGGGATACTGTTACCAGACGACTATTAAAGTAGGTGGAATAAATTTACTTTTTTTGAATTAATATGATAATAATGCTTAAATACATTGTTTATTGTCGTTTAATGACGTCCGTCTTTTAATAAAAATATAATCCAGTGATAAATGACGAACATTAACATAAGCGTATGCCCAAAGATAATGCACGACGAAACCAGCTCGATTCGTACGAAGCAAGAAAGAATGCTACTACGTTTATGTTTAATTCATATTTGTATATTGATTATAAATAATATTTAATTGACAATTGGCATGATCAAAGATGAGAAGAGAGCGTAAAAGGAACATCAGACAGTTGCGTCCAGTTAGTTTTATTGATTCCGTATTGTAATATATTATTGTTTCAACCAAGAAAAGGTCACACACTCGCATGCTAATAACGTATTAGATTTACGTTTCTTCCTTGACATAATTAATTGATTCAAATCGTAAAACTTATTGAGTTGACTTTTTCACTATTGAAATTTTATCGTTATTATTTCCGAACAACTTGTCGACTGCTATTTTCAGTGTGTTGTTTCAATGTTGATCTAGTTTATTTATTTCACATTTTCTAGTGAAAATATGTATGATTAGATTGTTTCTATTATCTATCACAAATATTTGTTGCAACAATGGTAATGTTCAAGAAGTTTTAAGATCAGAATTATAATTGATTCTATTAAGCTAATACTTTAAATTTTGTCAATTAATTTTAATTATACTTTTAATCTTACAAAAATCTCGAATAAATCATCAGTGCAATGTCAATAAATAATAAAATTCCCTTCAAGGTCCATTCGTTCGGCGCAAAGAGCGTCAATGTAATATGCAAATGTTATTATTCAATTAAGTCATTTCGTTGAAAATATATTTTAGGACGCACTCAGGTTTTGGTGTTTCGATGTCGTTATGTAAACATTCAGTCAAAACAAAAATAACCAAGTCGTATGATGGACTCATTTAACCAGTTTGAGAGGCTATCGGCTTATTAAAATTTGTGATGATTATTATTAATATTTAAACAAATTGATATGATTCATCGAACGATGCTTTGTGTTTACCGAGCTGTATTTTTGATATTCACGAAACTTCTACAAGTATCTACTTTTACGATTATACTTTCGAATGGAAGAACTAAAAACGTTTATATTTCGCTTTAAATGGTGTCAATTGGGGTCAGTTAAAATTTTTATCATAATCGAGGCATTCTTTTAGGATTTTGAAATGTTAGTGTTGAGTATTTTGAGGTGAGCCAACAGTATGAATGGGCAGTGAGTGTAATCTGCCGTTAAATGTGCATGGCACGCCGGGTAGCGCGATGTAATGTCGGAGTATTATGGTAATCGTGGGCGATGCGGACTGATAGCAGTTTTCACACCTGGCCAGCTGTTGCCCTGCTCCATACATTCGATAGGTCTTTTCGGGCTTAAAGCATTGTGACTGTCTTTATTGCGTTTTCACCGGCGATATGTTAATGCTACATTAATGCTGGTAAGTTACGCAAGAAATTGTAATGCTCTTCAGGTCTATTATATGTGTACTCAATGTTAGACTCGTGCTTTGTAGTATTGTTAGAAACCTACTACTAAGTGGTGAAACTTTTTTGCAAAGTCCACTTGCGATGAAACCATTGCATTGCTAACATTTCAACCGCCTAGCAGTAAAATGCAAAAAACACTTGAAGGCCAATTTTGTCGGCCTAATTACTGGGAATAGAGTTATATCACCTTAAATGTCTAGGTGATGAGCACTCGTTGTTGCAGTGTCGATTACCTTCAAGTGCACTAACTTGTCTGGGCACTTCATGTCTTAAAACAATATTTACCATTATAAAACAGTAATTTTATTCACTGTTACCCATAACAGATCGAACTTGGTTCGTTCATTTCTATGCAAAAAACTTTGGCTTCATCTTGTCTCTTAAAGCTACTAAACGATCGTTTTATTTTAGTCCAATGTTTCGAAATGAGGACTTATCTTTACTTGAACGTTTGCATGTACAAGACGTAATTTTTGCGGGTTATATGAACAAGCCTTTAAAAACTAGAAGCGGAACCGATAGAGGACAAGTTGCTCGTATCATGTCACACGTGATAAATGGCCCCGATGGATGGGTTGGTGATGTCCTTAGAGTTGTTTTGTCACGTATGCCATTAAGGCCGACGGTATCAATCGTACGATTTTATTGGAAAACGTGTGACGCAAGCGGTGGCCGAGAGCCATATTATTTATTGGGGTGATTTGTTCTTGAACCTATTCAATTAAACCGAGCCTGATATATGTATCTAGTTCGATTGATGTCCCAACAATATGGATTTTCGAGTGTCATCTTTTATGTTTAGCAAATGGACCAAATGTGTTCATCAGCCAATATTAGTTCAAAGTCTTGTTTTGTTACATAAATATTAAAAATATTATATTTTCTATTCAAAATTATGACTATTCAGTTATTCACTTTCATAATTTATATTTTTACAATAGGATCCCAGAAAACGTCCAGAAATCTCCTATTAATAAATTTAAAAAAATTGTAAAAGGACGTTTGTGTGCTAAAGGCTATTATACAATAAATGATTTCGTTGAAGATAGCACACCTTGGGAATGATGTGATCGTCTCCAGGCTCTTTCAAGATTATAATTATAAATTGTAAACACAATTTTTATTAAAAAAAAGAGAGTTAAAAGGTCCGCTGAATTTCTTTCGCCTGTTCTTCTCAGGACTAAGGCATTTTTTCCGAACAGGTGGTAAAGGTTATTTGTGTTGACGTCAAAAAGAGATCGTAAACCAATCTAATTTTGAATAAAAAATTTTGGACTTTGACTTTGACTTTGAGAGTCCCACTGGGGAGGTACCACTGCATTGCTGGATATTCTGCCGCCGAGCAGTAATGTGTGAGCACTACTGTGTTCCGGTTTGAAGGGAAATGATGCCAGTGCAATTACAGGACAAAGAAATAGACCATCTAATATCTCTCAGTGACGAGCGCAACACGTAGCAAAACACGCTCTGTGTGGTACTGTGTTGTTATGGGCGGGCGTGACGCGTACCATCAGGCGTACGATCTGCTCGTCTCGTCACTTTATCATGTAAAAGAAAAACAATTAAATTATCAGAGGTGAGATAAAGGTTATACTTAGATAATTTCGATATTTCCCTAATTTTAATGAGATAAATTAGAAGAGAAGTTTGAAGTGTACATTGAAAACGATTTCGAATTAGTTAAATCCTATGAAATTAGTACTGATTTAGAAAGTAATAAATCTACTGCATATATACATATGATTTACTTGATTTTAATCTATTACACTTACGTGGAAACAATATCAGCCGTTACCATATTGCTGGCAAATGATGGTGCAGCATCTTTAGATAACTACAAAATAGTTATTTTGTAGGATTCTAAAAGCGCCCTGATGCATTTAGCGCGGCTTCCCTCGAGTATTCAAGGATTTTCCATAGCCTATAGTATTTTAGATTCCATTTATTCCTTTAATAAAGAAATTATTATGCGATGGATACCTTCACATGTCGGTATACCAGGAAGCGAAAAAGCTGATCTAGCGGCCAGCCAGGTGGGGAATGTCCCTTATATATTACTTCCAATTTCATACTGAGATATTAGGTGATGCTAAAATGAATTGTAGAGATTTATGGATTGAATATTTTGATGAGAGGTCCCTTACAAAAGGCTAATGATATAAAACTATTCAGTGTCAGCCCCCTAGACTTCCTTGGTTCGATCAACCTCATACTATTATAAGATGTTATTTCATTGTTGAGGCTTTGCTCTAGACATATCCCTTCAAACAGGTTTAAATATTTGATGAGAATTGTAGAATCTCCTAAGTGAATCTCCCGAGTGTAACAATATCTCTGGGTGACGAGCGTAACACAGAGCCAAACACGCTCTGTGTGGTATTGTGTTGTTATGAGCAGGCGTGACGATTTACATCAGGCGTACGACCTGCTCGTCTCGTCACTTTATCACGTAATAAAAAAATATACTACACGTGTTGGTGCAGTGTGTGCGGAACTATGCTCTCAAACAGGATGTTTTAATAATCTATTCCATCCAAGATTTTTAGTTGATAAAGATGTGTGGAATTAGAATATATTGACCCATAAGCAGGCGTACTTTAGAGTTGTAATTGTTGAGTTTCTTGCCGGCTCTTCTCAGCAGAACTGCTTTCCGAGCCGGTGGTAACTTCCTCACGATCTGACTTCATTGAAGATTCAAAAGTGCTTGTAAATCTAATTGAATAAAGCTCAATTTCATTCATTCATTCATTCAACTAATGTCCTTCGTGAGAATCGTTACTAATACTATCAATCTGAAGGTGTCTTTCTTTCAAACAGTATAATTTATTTCCATGTGTAATTTGTGAAACGGAGACTGATACCGGCTACTTTTTATCTCGGAAAAAAATCATTTCATTCATTCATTCAATGACCGAATATAATTTGCATACGAGCGAAGCTGCAAACAAAACCTAATAAAAATAATTATGCCCAATGTAACTGTCTCTGGGAGCAGTGAACTCGGACATTAGTCAGCACAATAAGATTTTATAAGGGTGTTGGAATAAGATTTTTTGCTACACATTATTTATTGTGTTCGCATATTTCTTAAGTTTCGATGTTATTAAATTATTGCTTAGGGGTTTCATTAAACAAAGAAACTAAAATAGAATAAGAATGTTATTTATATAGGGACAAATTATGAAAGATATATATTTGCTTACTCGGCCCTAGTTATTTTTTTTACGAGATAAAGTGACGAGACGATCACGTTGTACGCCTGATGGTAAGTGTCACGCCTGCCCATAACAACACAGTACCTAACACACGGAGTACTCAAGGAAGAATACATACATACATTGTTGTAACCACGTTAGTTAACATCATGAAATTTAAACGGAGTACATATAAATGTTCTGTATGTTTTTAATAGATTCACTAATAAAGTAAAATAACTCGTGAAGGCGACCGGAATATAAATCTGCGGATTATGAAACACTCGATTGGATGTTTGTCATTGATCTGATTCTATAATGATTTCGCTCGTCACCTACTAACGTGATACTACCGCAAACGTTACGATAATAGGTACACATCCTTTCGTAACGCCATAAAATACCAATAAGTTGAAGTATTTTCGTAATATTGAGACACGTTAACAAAGAGATAGCATATCATTTTGACCGTATCTTCACTAATTTGCATGCCGTAAGTTTTTAAGTAATTTTTTTCTACAATAAAATTTCTGCAAATAAAAATATGTCTTTATACATATTTTTATTTGCACATACGATTTTGAAAACACATTATTATTTTACAGGTTAATTACTTGAACACATAAACATTACGTGCTGGTGGACAATATAAAGTTTTGGTCACGACATTTAAATACACGCAATGATGATTGCGTCGACATAAACTGTGGCACCTAAAATTAAATTTTCGAAATATATTTTGTAATTTTTTTTTTAATTTGTGGCAATATTATCTGTTATTAATTTTAATTAATAAATTAGCTGCAAACTTTTAAACATCAATACTTAGTGAAAACATTACAAGACTACATAGTTTAATAGTAGTAGTTTTATTGAAAAAGATTTTAACCATAGCCAAAACTTTTTCAAAAATGCGAAGTATGATATAAGTTTACATAAAAAAAAGTTCTAAAGTTATAATGTATGACAACAGCTTAAAATAAAAAGTGAGAATTGTAATACTCTTTTTATTGGCTGGCAAAAAAGCACTTGTATACTGATGTATGCATGTGTTTTTTATACTACTTTGGTAGAAATTAAACACTATTTCTTAATGTACAATTCTAGTGGTATTAAGTAAATTTAAGATTTCATTCTAGTTCGATAAAAAAATCAAATTACAACAAGAAATATCACCATATTTGAAATGAAAATGGACATTGCATCATCTTGGTCAAAAATAAAAATACTTTACCGACACCCACAACCTATTCAACTCTACAAAGGACCACCTATCATTGAAATTACTATACAAAAGCTCCTGATTATCCAATTGAAAGGTTGTTCACTTATCTCTGAATATTAGCAATGATTTAATAATCACAATTTATTCTAAAGTAATCCTATCAATATTATAACTTGATTTGCGATTGAGATATGTACAGATGTAGTTTGTGGGAAATTGGCATGTCTTTGTAGGATGGAGACTGAAAGAGGCTACTTTTATTTCGGATGAATAAAAAAATATATATTCCCAACATTTTTTTGTTAAATGTTAAAAAATAAAAAAAAGAAAACTATTGTGTATCAACATTACCATACAGAAGCTGCTTGGCCCTACACTAAGCTTGTGATTTGAAGATTTAGGATGTTATATTTTCTGTGCTCAGTAATTGTGCAAGAATTATTGTCCTTCAAATAAGAACACATTAGTGTTTACACAATACTATTTGGCAGTAGAATAACTGGTAGGAGTGGTATCATTCCTCCATAGAAGTCCTACCACATACAATATTTCTAGCACTAAACTTATTTATAAAACATATTTTAAAAAAGTGATTATTATATATTAAAAAAATATATAATGACATATAAAATGAGTACACTTACCTATTTCCACCAATAAACTTTGGAAAATATCTTTTAGGAAAAAACATTGCAAAAGCTGCCATGAAAACCCACAATATTGCTAGTTCATCCAGCAATTGACCTAAAAAAATGATATTGTGAATTATTACAAACATTTTAGAAATTTTATTATGGAAAAATAAGAAACTATATATTACACATTATATAAATGTAACTTTAAGGTCAGTAAGAAGTTATCTATTTTGTTTCTTATCCCATTTTTTTTAAGTTTAGCAGTTTGTATATATTGAATATGAATTGAACTAAAGTTTACAATTAAGACTGTTATTATGTTTCTCTGCAACTATAAAAATGCTTAATGATGAAGAAATAAAAAAGTAAAATTAAGTAAACACTTTACTTACCAACTAAGCTAAGTGTAGCATGAAAATATGCAGAGCTTAAGCCAACCACCATTAGCAGAACCCATAGAACATTTATAGCAGGATTCACAAATTTCGCATATTCTTGAAATAAGTGAATTAAAACTGGCGGAAGCAAGAAAAAAAGAATGTTGCTCACCTGTAATATGAAAAAACTGAGCATTTACTATACATTTAAATGATAAAAAATTTAGCATTCCTTAAAAAAAATGTTATGTTTCGTACATATTTATGAATTACGGAAAAAAGGGAGAATAG
>DWGO01000580.1:0-11666 GCA_018247635.1 Eurytides dolicaon deicoon
TTGCTATTGGGTGGCGTACCTTAATGGTGGGTATTTGTTTATTGGGGCGGGAGGGGGGGGCGGGGATGGGCAACCGGCCACCTCACTCACCGGCCCAAACGCGGAAGTATAAATACTTTCACTTCACGCCGATTTTCTGCGAGGTCGTGGTACTAACCCGGTGCGAGCCAGCCCTAACACGGCAGCAACTGGAGCTGCTGCATGGCTCTGCCACCGTAGCGTATAGCCATGCATTTCTGCACTGTTAAAATTTAAAACACAGCTCGGCACTGTGCTGTTATAGAAAAGTGTGTCGCTTGTCATCAGGCGCCCGCCTGGCTCTTTTTGGCAATTTACAATATTTTTATCTATATTTTTTTTAGGATATACAGTATTGCCATCTAAAAAAATCTTTTTGCGGGTAGGTCGCAATTTCTGGGAGTTCAGCGCCCGCTTCCGTCTAGTGAAACGCGGTCGTCTCTCAGACTACGGTCTGTCAAAGCGAGTATCAGAACTGAGCACCGCATTCGTATCTAACTACAACAACAAGACCTACCTGATCGAGCAGGAGAGATTCTGGCGATACGACGAGCGTCGTTCGGCAATGGACAGGGGTTACCCCAAGCCGATGTCTGCCTGGCGGAAGGTTCCTTATCCAGTAGATGCTGCTTTGGTCTGGAAAGGAGGTGAGTCGCTGTTCAGAGGCTACGAAAAATACCCCCTGCACACCAAAATGGAGATTTATTGTATGTGGTAGAACATTTACAGAGTCTGACTGCGGCGGTACCGTTGCATTGCCAGATAATCTGCCGCCAAGCAGTTCTGTGCAAGCACTGCTGTGTTCTGGTTTAAAGAGTAATGATGTCTGTGTAATTACAGGGCAAAGAGATGGACCATCTTATATCTCTGGATTACGAGCACAGACAAAGAGCCAAGCACGCTCCTTGTGGTATTGTTTTGTTATGGGCAGGTGACGTGAAGTAACGCTTACCATCAGTCCCACGGCTTGCTCGTCTCGTCACTTTATCTATATATTTATCAAAGATGATAAAATAACCGCCGCCGCTGCTCTAGTACGGGTTGGCGGATTTCATATAATAACGTTTTTTTTTATTGTTTCATAAACATGCAGGTTTCCTCACGATATTTTCCTTCATCGTTGAGCACGTAGCAAATCAGAATATAAAATTGTTAATTATAAATTAACAAATTCATTGGTGCCGGCACCAGCGAACTCAGATTACTCGAGCTCTCACAACCCTTGTAAACAATAATAATTTTAGCGTTTTCGTACAGCTAAATTACAAAAAAACACCCTTTTTATTATTTTTTTATTAATAATTTTAATTTAAAAAAATTATATCTTTATACAGATACCTATTTCTTCCGGGGCCCGCGTTTCTGGCGGTTTGACAATACACTAGTGCAGGCGCACGCTTACTACCCCCTCCCCACTGCGCAGATTTGGTTCCCCTGCGAACCCACCCCCGAAATGGGCAAGTACGTCACCAACGATGAACCGTAACGTCACAGATGGCGCTGCATTCGTATTTTAAGCTAAGTTCTTCGTATTCTTAAAGAAAGAAAAAAAATGTATATTTAATCTGTATTTTTGTTGTCTATTAGCTGTATTGTACTGAATATTTAATTTTTATTCGTTTTTAAAGGGGCTATTGCTATAAGAAAAAATATCTTTAATGAGGCTATTGCTATAAAAATTATGTCGCCAGGAAACACAAAAGTCACACGTATATTCCGAACAATTGTTTAGCGATCATTTAAACTACTTTTCCGTGAAGCGGGAGGAAAGGCGAACATTATGTCAAGCAGTAGTAATTATCAAGTTGATCACTGCAGTTAAAAAATAGGGCAGTAAAATATTAACTATATTTTTTTGTATTATAAAACATGAACAAAACAGTCAATGCAACTTTTGTTTTAAAAAATGGGTGCAGGACATAACTTTTCAGTGGTAGGTCTCTTACAGTCCGCCTGAATTGGTATTGCCAGTTGGTCTTACCGTCAAGTAATGTTGAGAAACACTACCGTGTTCTGGTTTGAAGGGCAATGTAGGCAGCGTAATAACTGGAAATAGAGATAAACCATGTTATATCTTTATGTGCCAAGCTAGTGAGGTACCGTCATATACATACATATTTTTTCAGTTTTGTGCTGTTATAAGAAAACGTGTAGCCAACCATTACATATTATTTGCTTGTCTCGTCATCTGGTCTCATTAAAAAACGGGTAATATGAATAAATAAAAATTCATTTAGTTAGATTTTGTGTACCTAATACTTAAAATTAAAAACGTACATAATGGTATACGTCCTTCCATAATTCTTATCACCTTTGACAAAGATATGATAATTTTAAATTATTTGTAATAAATACTCAATTTTATACTGTTTATAATTATTAAATTGGGGAGCCTACTACTGTCTGTTGTTTTTTTTTATTTCCAACATCATTTTCCTTTCCTTTTTACTTAGTGGTGGAACTGCTTTTCAATATCCACCTGGGGTGACTATTTCTCTACCAAGCAGTAATGTGTAAACACTACAGTGTTCCGGTTTGAAGGGAAATATTGCCAGCGGAGTTACTGTACATAGAAACATACAACTTTAAATCTCTGGGTAATAATCACAGCCTATTACCAAGCACGTTCTGTTTGGCAGTGTTGCTATACGTTACAGGCAGGCTTGCCATCAGGCGCTCGACTTGCTTGTCTCGTTACTTTATCTCCTAAAAAATTAAAAACTGTGCAATGAACAGTATATTTTTTCTTAGACCGGAAAAATTGTACCACTGATAAAGTAAATCATTGTTCAGACATCAGAACCTTTGAGCAAGTGCAAAACAAAAGCTTTTTTTTTTGTTTCTTTCTAGATTTTAGTGTTCCAGTTGGTAGATGCCAGTGTAATTACAGGACAATGTGATAGACAATCTTATATCTCTGGGTGAAGAGCGCAGAACAGTGCTAAGCACACTCTGTATTGTACTATATTGTTATGGGTAAGCGTGACGCTTACCCTTAGGCGGACTAGCTCGTCTCATCACTTTATCTCTTAAAAAATAACCCGCATTTTATTACCGTAGCATTTTATTTTTATCAATTAAGTTGATCCTCCACATCAACCACGTCATTGTAAATACCTAAAAAAAAATTATCAGCAATTTCATTTATTTGCATGGTTTGCAGATTCAGTACACAATCAAAGTGCTACAAACATCATGGGTTAAGTTACTTAGGAAAATTAAAAAAAGAACACCGACCCCTATAAAATATATAATTTTATTAAATTCAAAATCACAATTACATAGCTATATAATGGTGTTAAAAAAGGAGGGTAAGTAAGAAACAATTCGATCACTAATGTTCCTGGATAACAAAGGAAAGGAAATAATTGGTGGAAAATAAAAATAATACTGTGGCTAAGAATTCATTTCACCTTGGTAACATCAACTATAAGGTTCTAAAACATAACATTATTTTAACAAATATACGCTACATTTTTTTTACGGAATTTGTACTGTTGACATTGATACAGCGTGACAGCTGTGCGCGCGAATTGACTCCATTTTGTGACAATTTCAACTTTAAGCGATACGCATTTAAAGTGTGTAGATTAAATATAATAATTAATTAGACAATGTTGATTTTACCAACAACTTTCATTTTTTTTCTTTTTTAGGAAAACTGTCAAAGACTCCATTCGTTTATTTTTTTAAACAAATGATTTGACAAAAAAACCAGTGAGTCTATGGCGCGGTGAAAAAAGTATACTATTAAACATTTGAAAACAATTTAATATATACTTTGTGTATTCGATTAACTAGATTGTCTTTTTTATTGTTGTACATTGTTTATTGTTCATTGTTGGTCTTGCGGGTGGGTTACGCGTCAGATTAAAGTGGAGGAAAGTGCTAGGCTAGGTGGGTGAGAAAAGTGGATTTAGCTGCAGCAGGAGGCAGGATTGGGATCTTTGCCGGAACGCTTGGTGATGTTGAGTCGAGTGAACTCCTCCGCAACTGTGGGGTGGATTCCCACCGTGTTCATTAGCTGTTCCATTGTGAGGCCGCACCTGGAAATGAAATTTTTCAATAAATTGTCTGTTAGACCGTTATGTATTTTACGAAATAATTGTTATAAGCGCTCGTGTCTGATTCACTTTGCCCTGGGACCCACAGTTGACCACAACCTTAACAAAATTTTATTCCTACTACAAACGTAACGTTTTTCCCTGGAGATGTAAGATGGTGTAACTTTTGTATACAATAATTAAGCTGTGATAGCACCTCAGGCGGACTCTACAAAAAGAATCCTACCACTTATTTAAAGTTAGTGCCTTTACCGTCAAATTAAGGTAAGGTCGACCTAGAGAAGCATCATACCGTTGCTAATTATTCTGCCTTTAAACTAATTTATTCAATGGCTGTGTTGCAAAACAATAAATAAAAGATTACTATGAGTTTCTCTGTAGTATCTCTAAAATAAGCTGGTAATACAGTGGTAGCACCCGAGGCGGACTTAACCTACCATAACTATAGCAATATCTTCTTAAAGTGGTAGGACTGTTACAAAATCCGAAATTAGGGTGATATCACGGCATTCTGCCGCCAAGCAGTTGTGTATGTATAAACAATACTTGCTTGGCTCGTAAAAAAATCAGTGCCTTATTATAAACGTCACATCTGCCCTTACCAACACAATACCGCACAGAGTCTGCTTGGCTTTGGGATACGCTGGCATCGTAGGCACTTAGAATAGGATCGTCGCCTTGTCTCTTAAAAAAAGTCAGAAGATATCGATGCGGTACTAACTTGATGGCCGCTGCGAAGCCCTGTATAACTTCTCCGGCTACTGGACCGACGAAGTGCAGGCCAAGCACGCGTTGAGGCCCCGCCCTCTCGGCCACAGCCTTGAGGTAGCAGTTGCGGATGTTGCGCTGCGGTATGAAGAACTCCGTCGGCTTGTAGAACGCGTGGTACACCTCGACCCCGTCCGCACCATATCTGAAAGCGGCGTAATTAAAGTAAGACGTCACGCCTGCCCATAACATAACAGTGCCACACAAAACCCGCCTGCCTGGCCCAATGCTGCGCTCATCACGCTGACATTTTAGTTGTTATATCTCAATGCCCTGTAACTACGCAGGCATCGTTGCCCTTCCAAACGGAAGTAATGGTTACACACTACTTGCTCGGCGGCAGAATAACAATGGAAATGCAGCGGTACCTCCCCAGTCGGACTCTGCAAGAGTCCTACCACTTGTTAAAATGTTGTGAATATGTTTTATTAATGAAAATAAAAACATTTTCATGGGACATGAATTCATGTCTGCGGTACGCGAGACAGGTTAAGTGCGTTCATGGTCTTGGGACAGACACGTCCTTATGTCATATAGTTAACAAAAACTGTCGTAATTTTCTTTTATTATTTATCTTTGGTTCAACCTATGCAGTATGAGCTAACAGTATCTTGAGTGACCAGCAAAAACTACATAATGCTTTTGTCGCCAAAACGTTTTTGTGGTATCTTATCGACTATTACATTAGTCGAGATAACACTTGAGAAGTGGCAAAAGGTTATAAACCAGATGACACAGCGAAAAAAAGTAACCCGGAACTAATCTGAACTATACTGATCGACGCTAGCTTCAATAAAATTGTTTTTTGCTTGCTTTACAGCGTTCTTGGCTATGGGACATCTGTCCCTTGTAAATTTTACAAGGGATAGATGTCCCATAGCCATTAACGCTGTAAAGATTACGAAAGTGGTCCATATTGACCCTTTGGGGTCGAAATCGGATTCCTAGAGGTCGAAATAAACAAAAACTGATTTTGGAGATCGACGAGGTCTAAAAACCGACTCATATTAATTAACACGAGTTCTTATTTGACACTGTCAAGATACTGTATAAGTAAGTTGTTTTACGTGTACCAACTTGTTATAAGAATGATTTTAGTAGAAAGAATCATTGTTGTGACTTTTGTTACTCACTTGACCAACTGCAATGTTTTGAAATTGGTAAGTAATTTGTGTTAACAGAAAAAGGATTTTTAAAGTAATCAAAAGTAAGTAAAAGTATGGTCTATCCCTTTGCTCTGTTACTACGCTGGCTTCATTGCCCTTTAAGCCGGAACACAGCAGTGCTTACACACTATCCTGTTCACACTTTCTATGCTTTTTTTCTCCTTTCTTACCTGGCCAGTGCTGTCTCTTCGCTGATCCCCACGCAGCCATACTCTAGGGGCGTGAAGACGGTAGTGGCCACATTCTCATAGTCCATTTGCTGAACTCCGCCGGCGAAGACACGCCTGGCTAACAGGCGGCCCGCGTGTATCGCCACCGGAGTCAGTTCCGGCTTCCCTTCTAAGACATCGCCCACCGCGTAGATGTGGGGCACGTTCGTTTGTTCGGTTTCAGCTGCTATCTTACCGCTCTTGGTCACCGCCTACGAATAGAGAATATCCGTTGTACGTTTTATCTATAAACTATTTATTATTATTATCTATAAAAGTAACAGCCTAAAAAATGTCTCGTTGCTGGACACAAGTCTTCTCTGTAGAGAGGTAAAGTAAGTTGGTATAATAGCCTACGAATAAAGAATATCCGTTGTACGTTATAATGCAATTTCATGTATATATTATTATCTATAAACGTAACAATCTATATGCGTCTCAATGGCTGTGCACCATTGAGCAAATATATCAGTTGCTAAGTGGTAGGACTCTTGCATAGTCATAGTGTAAGAACTACTGTGTTCCGGTTTGAAGGGCAATGACTCCGGCGAAATTACAGGGCGAAGAAATAGACCATCTAATATCTGGGTGACGAGCGTAGCACAGAGCCAAGCACGGCTCTATGAGGTACTGTGTTGTTATGGCCAGGCGTGGCCTCTTACCATCGGGCGCACGACTTGCTCGTCTCGTCACTTTACCTCGTAAAAAAACAGGCTTCCTCTGTACAGAGGGTATAAGGGCACAGCTGCCCCAGTGCGGGATGGCTCCCATGTGTTAGGGCTCTTGCAGAGTCCGTCTAGGGAGGTACCACTGCATTACCAGATATTCAACCGCCTAACAGTAGTGCGTAAGCACTGCTGTGTTCCAGTTTGAAGGCCAGTGATGCCAACGTAATTACTGGGCATAGAGATAGAACATTTTAAATCTCTGGGTGACGAGCACAGCGCAGGGCCCAGTTGATTCTGTGTTGTTATGTGCATGCGTGTCGCTTACCATTAGGCGGTACGACTTACTCGTCTCACTTATGTAATAACATTTTATTTCATTACAAATAAACAAATCCATTGATGCCGGCACCGGGATTCAAACTCCTTGCTCGAATGCTCGAGTATATTGAATTAAAAGCCCGCGCCCGGACACTCGGCTACCATGGCTGATTATGGAAAATATGATAAAATTGTGGTGGACTTACGGTGACCCCAGCTGCGGGCAGATTCAGGGCTTTGGTGAGAGCGTACCGTCCTGTCGCCATCAGCACCGTGTCGAACACGTCCTCCCCCCTGCGCGAGCACAATTAAAATATAATTTATATATCATCTACTAAGTCAAGGTTTCCCAGTGATCTACAACTAGACAACTACAACCAATGACATAAGAATACTTCAATTCTAGGATACTTAACATAAAACTTTGAAAGATCTACAAATATATGTTGTATAACAGGGATTTCCAAAGTGGTCCCCTCAGGTCAGAGTAAACTAAAAACTAATTAAGGGGGTCGACGAGGTCTAAAAATCGAACCCTACCAATGAACACAAATTCTTATTTGAAAATTTTCAACAACGTAAAACGCCCTCATAACACAAAACAATAGTATGTATTAAACAAGGGCAGAGTTTATTTAAGTCAGTGATCGTGCCACTTAACATCGAGCCTAAGCAACAATCCAACTCAAGTCCAGACAATAAAGAATCTGTACTAACTGTTCGCCAGTCTCCGTGTTCTGCCAGCGCGCTTTCAGCTGTCCGGACTCCAGTTTCTCCACGGATAAAGGTATGCACTTGTGGTGGAAGGTGACACCCTTCTCCTCCATCTCGCTGGTGACCATCAGCGCCATCTGTTGGTCGAAACCGCGCAACGGCACCGACCTCACCAGCACCGTCGCCTTGTAGCCCAGCGAGTTTAGGAAACCGGCGCACTCCAGGCCGATATCTAGAAATATGTTATATAAGCGATTAGGAAATGTATATGGATAGATATATATCATAAGCATAGAAATTTTTGACCAATCAATAAATTAGTACAGATGTCCCTAAACTTTTTGTTCTCTTAGACCGCTTACTATGTTTTTCGGTTTGGGTAGACCTCCTACAAGCCATTGAATAATGCCAAGCAGTAATGTGTAACAGTAAAACCTTCGTTACTACATTTTAGCGAAAACAAGTCTATAGTAAGAAGCTGTCATTTAAAGATCAAGCGAATGGCATTCATTATAGCATATATTGCTAAAAGTGGTAGGACTCTTGCTGAGTCTGACTGGGGCAGTACCACTACATTGCCAGCTATTCTGCTGCCATGTAGCAGTGTTTAGTATTTAACATGTGTCTGTCACTTTTTTTTACATAAGTTTTAATATTTTTTCCGGACAAATATAATGTTGCAGAGTATATATTGTGAGACAAAAGTCAGAATACTATTATTTTTAAAAACATCTCGCAGGCAATCTCGAGCTCTCAAATTATAAATAGCACGTACAGCTCTCTTTTGAAGAATAAAAATCGAGTTTATCTCGGCAGCACCACCCCACAGTAGAATACCGTAAGACAGAACACTATGAAAACAGCTATAATACACGAGCCGAGCTGTATTAACATCCGTTAATTGCCTTACTTTTCTCACTGCAAAGATGGCACCGTTGAGTTTACCCGCGAGTGTTGACATATGAGTGTTCCACTGGCGTTTTTTATCTTAAGTTATCTCTAAGAAAACAGTTTACCCATAAGTTCTACTGCTTCGGTGTTAAGAAGAAAATTATGATTATGACTTTTTACATTAAGTAAAGTAAATTTAACTCATTTAGTTTTCCTGGCTTTTAATACTAAATTATTAACTTCGAACCTTTCGAACGTGAAAGTACACAGTTTACTTCGTCATAACTAGTTCGATTACGCTCAACCTTAAAAATAAGTGAGTTATCATCCTCAAAAAATACAATACCAAATAAATTATGTACATAAAAAGGCAAATCATTTATATAAAGTAAATATAAAACGGGCCCGAGGATAGATCCTTGTGGCACACCCATCTGTATAGGAGATTCTGATGTTTTCACATTATTTATCATCAACCCTCTGGACTCTCTGACTTAAGTAAGAGGCAATAAGGTGTTTTTTCCTACTGACGCTTGGTGTTGCATCAATTGCTGCGGTCGATATTATCAGAGGACTTAGAACCCATGTGACCCTGTTCAAGATAGCGGAAACAACGCAAAGACGTACGCTTCAGCAGTTCGACTCGAGTGGACCCTCAGCCCACACGCACGCGTCCTAAGATTACTAACTTGTGAACCCAGCACGGTCCCATGCTGGTTGGTGTTCGACGGATTTCCCCAACCTTCACGTCGTCTGGGGAACATTCTCCAGCTTCCGCAACCGCTATCGCCACCTCCTGGGAACTTATTGCGTCGTTAAGGTCTCCATGGAAGAGAGACTCTCTTGCATCTTAGCTACTAGTCTGTTTACTTTTAGTACACAGTCAAGCCCAGGTATTGCAAATAGGAGACTGCCAGTCATAGCGCGCTTTTGGCGGACAGACTGATTTTTGTCTTAGCTACCTCCATCACCTTGTCGTAAGTAACGCTAGAGCCCGCTGGCACTAGTACAGTTACGGCAGCGGAAAAAGGAATGCGAGGCTTTTTAAGTGATTTCTCCCTTTATTTGGAAGTTACTACAGTGACTTCTAAGGCAAGACGTAACAGAAATAATTTCCGGTCACATCACGCAACAACTGACAATTATAAATAACAAAATATCCGGGTTCCAGGATTCTCTTTCATTCCTTAGTAAACAATATGATGACCCCATAAAGACTGTACAAGAAAAAAATGCTATCATCAGTAACCTTGAACACAAGAACGAAAATTTGACAGCACTAATTAAGTCAGCCATTAGAACGACTAGGTCAAATGGAACAACATATGCGATCAAACAATTGAGAAAAAAAACGGCATACCGGAGCATCGGTCTGAAAAATTATTGAAAACTATAGAGCCTCTGGGTAAAATAGTTAATAATCCTTTGAAAGAAATCGATATTATGCACGTTATCCGCATAGCTAAGTTAAACAAGATTATTAAACGAAATTATGATAAAATCTCATTTTTAATAAATGTTTCGTTGAATATGTTAAATTCAATTTGGTTGAATAATGTTGTTTACGAAATGGCTGCCACAACCTGCTTGCTTTCGAATGTTGCTGTGTTGTCTGATTTGCGTTCCCTTAGTTTTCATTATTCCATTTTCTTCTTTGTTATACTTTCTTGTTAATTTTTTTTATTTAGTTTTAGTCCTTTGTTACGTTTTTAAAAATTTTTATTCTAATTAAATTGCCTAAATTTCGTACACTTATAGTATCTCCATTATTGTTGAATATATGCTCTGTAGAAAAAGGTTGTTCATATATGCCTATCAATGGTTGCTAGGCAACGCTTTGTTATTAAACATTCTAGTATTAACTATTTATGTTATGAACGTCAAACTTCCTGGAAAAATCGTTAATATTTTTGTGGACTATAAATATTTTTACTCAGTGATTTCTGGCGATTTTTATTTAGGGACAATATGGCAGCACTGCAAGACTTGCAGTGCAAGTCAATGTCATTTATCATAAACCATAGTTATTACACTTTAGACGGGTCATAAACTTTTGTCTTAAACTTTAGCGCGGGTGGGTACGTACAAGATCAAACGAAGGAATATTGATCATAATAGTGTATTGCTATATAATAGTGTATCATCTATGTTATTGATTATATTATATTATTCACTGTGAGTACGTACTGCTGCCTACTGAAGCTGAATATCGATATTTAAATTTATAATTTAACTTTATTTATCAAAATGGAGACATTTACCCCAAAGTGTAAGTACGACAAGCGTAATATTTTTTTCACTTTATTATTAGGCTATTTGTTATTCATTATATTTTCACGTGGTGTTTTATTTACAGAAAACGCGTTGTTAGTTTCTCTGAACTCAAGTCCGAAATGTTTAAAAAGGTTAAAGAGCAAGATGAATACATCCATCAGTTAAAAATAAAACATATGAAGGAAAAGAGAAAGGAGGAAAATGAAATATATCAATTACAAAAAAAGAAGCTCCTTTTAGAAATAACATTATTAGAAAATAAAATATAAAATGTAAAACAAATGTTTTTAACCATACATCTCACATGCAGTTAAATCAACTATAAACATCACCATGATCCCAACACTGAACCAGCGAAACTTATGTGAATCTGTAATTTAAGATGGTCATCAACATGATTGTAACTATAATCGTTTAAAAAAAGATAACACCTTGTCGCACTTTTCATAACTTGCCATTCATATAATACATACAAGCAGATTTATAATTATTATACAGTAAGACATATTTCATTTCATGTAATTGGTTGTTTATAGTCTACTGGCATAAACTATTGGTTTTAAATGCACCCCCTAT
>DWGO01000581.1:0-11662 GCA_018247635.1 Eurytides dolicaon deicoon
AGTTAAATGTGTGTAACATTACAGTCCAAAACTGTCAGTCTAAAATCTAAAATTTAATTTAAATTTCGCGATATTAAAGTGATATAAAAAGAAACACAATAGCATAATACAGAGGCGTACACGTGAAAATATAGGTAATGGAAAAGCCATGTGGCGATTCAATCTGTAGCAAAGCTTTTAGGTCCAATAGCAGAGTGCTTCGTTTTACACATAGTTTAAGTGCTAGTAATAATTAAAAAGTTTTGCATTTGTCTACCTAGATTTAGCTTTTTAGGAGGATTCTTTATGGTCTGAAAATTTCTAACGCTTTTTGTATAATGTACGTAAGATTAAACATTATGCTTGTGACGAAATAGATTTGGTATCTATAATTTAAATAGACGGGGAATATAAAATTGCATGTATAAATACATTTAAATTGTGTCATTGTTTCGGTTTTTATTTCACCAGATCAGGTTGAGGAAAGTTTGCCTTGCCACAGAGATTACGTTTTAATCAAATTTCAATGTACAAAACATCTTTGTGGATATTTACACGCAAAATTCTTTTAAAGTTGTTTTTCATCTTCTCCTTTTTGTATACTTACAAAATTAAAAACATAAAAAATAACATTGAACATAATATTAATATATAGAAATAAGTAATATTTAGCGCTTCTTATCGTCATAAATATTTTGACCTAATATAAATTTTACATAATAAATAAATACAATTTTTTGGATCAGTTTAATTGTTGGCTCTAGCTCCCTATTTCATGGGTTCAGTTCCTACTTGTGTGTGCTTCGTATTTTTATTACCTACATATAAATATTCCGTATCTTAACGTTTGTCCAAATAATATTTATAAAATTATCGTACAATACAGTGGGTGTTAAAAGAATTTAAAAGCTCAGTGTACCCCTGTGAGTTTCTAATTCAAAATATGATAATGATTAAATTAAGCCCTGTATCGTATGAAAGAATAGTTTTTATATTTTTAAAGTAGTAGTAGTAATGTCACCTTGCATAGAAGAGAAAAAGATGGAAAAACATCTTAAAGGAGCGACTGACTATTCATTGAGGGGATGACCTTCAGTAGTGAAGAATACGACGCGAGGAAGACGAGTATCTGTATCTGTATATAATGACGTAGTTGCTTTTAGCCTATTTGCTGTATAAAGCTACATTGGATCACCGAACCCGTGGAAATGTTAAGTTTCCACGAGTTGGATGAGGAAGAGGAGTAGTACTGTTAACGAGTCAGAGAGATTAGTCAAAATCTACCACATGAAAAGTACAACAATTCAAAGAATAACCAATAAATCGAATCAAGAAACTCTAGCGGTCTTATTAAGCGGTTTTACATATTTTCATAATTAAATTTTTATTTTGATAGTTGTAACATAATTAATTATATTAGCATAAAATCAGGGGTAACGTGAGAAATTTCAAAATAGGTATTTCCAACTAGGTATCTACTATTTCAATTTATCGTTTTACACGAATAATAAATAAAAAGTGTGGCTTGATTTTTATTTGAGAAAAAAAATATTGGAATATTGTATAATCTCCGACTTGACTACTTTATGGTCCATTCATGTGGATTTATATGTTTTCAACATAATTTGAAAAGGAATTAGGATTATGTGTGAATGAATAGCCTAGGTACTGCACGGAACACTACTACAGAGGTTAGAGGCAAGCTACATGAGCTTATCATCGAAGACACGTCTTGAATGACCCGTCATTTAGTTTCTTAATAGAAGAACCGGCGATCTCCAACCAGACTACTCTAGAGTTACCTAGAACCTAGGGTCAATTCAGAAATACGAATGGAACGTCCGACTATTCCAATATGGAGCACATCGGGTCGAAAGGAAGTTAACAATGTCTTAACTAATCCCGTCGAAGGCCGCGCCTAGGCCCATCTCAGTCAGACCGGTGCCGGGGTCGGGCGGGCTTCGCTAAACACAAATCAACACCGATTCTCCATTTGTTAGACACGGGAATGTAATTATGGCCGGAACACTTGGCGGGGGCGCGGGGGCTGCAATCGCTCCCCGCATCATTCCAGCTTTTAGTACCCGGTCCAACAGCGATCCTCACTTTGGACTCATTATGCCTTTAGGGAAGCCCCCTTAAAATATTATTGGTTTTGTGGCACCATTAATATAAGTATGTATGTAAATATCAATTATCAACAGATCATATCATAATTCAATTACATCCCATAATCAAGACATAAGGAATAACATATCATTATATATTAATTTATGTAGCTCATATGCACAGCTATAAGTTTATCAAGTAAGCCAAACGTTAGTCCATCTTTAAAACTATAGTGATCATTTACAATTTTATTTGAAGTTTTCTTCAATTTAAGCGAATACTTGACATTATAAAATAAAACTATATACGGATTTTATCGCGTTTGTTTTAAACTTTATTAATTTCCCGACGTTTCAAACACTTAACAGTGTTCAGGGTCACGCGTCGGACTAAAGGTGTTTGAAACGTCTGGAAATTAATAAAATTTAACATAAACGCGATAAAATCCGTAAATAGTTTTATTTTATTTAAAGTTGTTACTGTTACTGTTGGTATAATGTATTAACCGTGTTATTATGTTTACATACGAGTATATACTAGTCTCTGCCCGCTATTTCGTCTGCTTAGACTTATAAATTGAAGGGAGAGAAATTATCAAATATTTGAGTAATAAAAATGTACATCACTTTAACATGAACTGATAAAAATCAGTAAGCCATGTCATTTACACAGAATAAGAAAGTGTATTCTGAGGTCAGGTGTTTTTGCATCACTAAATATCAAACAAATATTAATTATATGTATTAATAATATCACTTTTACATGTTATATACTGAATTACAATAATACATTTTTATGTATTTATTTTTCAAGACATGATCTTTGAGAAAGTTATAAAGTGTTAAGCATGTAGTAACTTGGTTTATCAAAAAATACATTTATTTTCGATTGTAAGTCAATAATTTTAAAAATTCTCTTAACCACTAAGTGACCGTTATTGAACGAATCTTACTGCCCTTTAAATTTCGAAGGAAATAATTTAAACAGGTCCCACATTGGTAACATGTACACGCATACATCGGTTCAATCAGAAATGTATAATCAAGTTTTGAAATTAACTCATTTCCTTTTTTTTTTCCACCGTCTCGCATGTAAATGTAAACGGGTTTCGAATTAAATCACCTATACATACATATGTAGAGTGCATATTTATTGCTCCACTTGATAATTCCCCGATCATTCCGCTCATATTGCATCGTGGTAATGAGTTTAGTAATATTACAATGTCACATAACGACATTTATGCGGGCTTAATTAAATGCTTTTCACGAGTGTAAAGTATTGTTTTTACGATATAAAGTGACGAGACGAGCAAGTCGTGCGACTGATGGTAAGCGTCACGCCTGCTCATAATAACACAATACCACACACAGCGTGCTTGGTTCTATGCTGCACTCGTTACCCAGATATATTACATGGTCTCTCTTTGCCCTGTAAGATACCAACTTAAATCGTTATGTGCACTCTAGTCTCACAATCATGAATTATTATTATTATACTGAATTATTATTCTCTAAGTGGTAGGACTTTTGCAGTCCGACTGGGCAGGTCGTCCACTGCATTGCCAGGTATTCTGCCGCCAAGCAGTAGTGTTTAAGCACTGCTGTGTTTCGGTTTGAAGGGCAATGATGCCAATGCAATTACAAGGCAAAGAGATAGACCATCTAATATCTCTGTATTGGCAGGCGTCACGCATACCATCAGGCGTACGACTTGCTCGCTCGTCACTTTACGTCGTAAAAAAAAAGTATTCTGCCGCCAAGCAGTAGTGTGTAAGCACTATTGTGTTCCGGTTTGAAGGGAAATGATGCTAGGGAAATTACAGGACTCTTCGCCCTGTAATTTTCTTGGCATCGTTGCCCTTCAAACCGGAACACAGTAGTGCTTGGCGGTAGAATGAAAAGTAGGTGATTAAGGCTGCATTTAAAAAAGTGTAGGTACGTCGCGAGGGCAGCCTTAGTGGTCCGGTGCCGTGACACGAGTTAAACTAAATTAATAAACTTGCAGCGGTCTGGGGCTTTATTAAAAAACACTCATTAAAGCCGTTGGAAAGTAGGCAAAGTCGCCAGCGGGGACAGGCCCGCTAATTGCAGCGCCTTTATTGCTTAAATAAAGTTTTAGTGGGGGGACACAAGTTTTAATTAAAAATGTGAGAATAGTTTTTAATAAAGGACCGCTCTCTGTGCGCGTATATTGCGAAACTTTAAGCGATACGCTTAGCTTACAGGAAGTCCGGTGATATTGCGATTTGCCTGCGTCCGGGACCGTACCGTCCCCGTTGGGTACTGTTTTAGACTGTTACGGTTCTTTGACTAGCTTTTTATGAATAATAACAATCCTCTGCCGAATATGCGTCTGCTTATTTTACATTCTTTTTTTATACCTACACTAAAAATATATCAGTAGGTCAACTGCAATTGAGGACTAACTATGAATAATCAATACCGCTGTAATATATGTATATATATTTTTTTTCACGAGACAAAGTGATGAGACGATCAAGTCGTGCGTCTAATGGTAAGCGTCACGCCTGCCCATAACAACACAGTATCACACAGAGTGTGTTTGGGTCTGTGTTGCGCTCGTCACCCAGTAATATTAGATGGTCTATCTCTTTGCCCTGTAATTGGATTGGCATAATTTCCCTTCAAACCGGAGCGCGTAGTAGCGCTTACACACAACTGCTGGGCGGCAGAATATCTGGCATGCAATCGTCCTCGTTGTAAAATTAAAAAAAAAAAACGATACCGTTTTTTACGATGACTACATATAAACAACACCTATCATAGGTGACAAATGGCACGGGTAACGGGAGAAACTAATAATGGCCGTGATTTACGCCCACCCTTGTTATTACGAGTCATGTGAAATGTAATTTCGACATGCGTGTAGTAGGTGACGCACACATAGTCGCACACGCCCGCGCGTCTATGTAGTGTGCAGTACGTTTAATAAAGGAGGGACGGCGGAGTAAATCCTTCAATTTCGCCGGCACACAGCGGCGTATTCTCGTTAACCGTGGCAATAAGTTAAACGGGCCCCGCTGCCCGCGCTGGCGATTCCGCGCCCGCTCCAGGAAATTAAAAAAGGTCTTGAGTCGCAGCGAACGCGGTCCGGAACGACCGACTCTCGCCGTCTTCTCGACTCGCTTACGGCTTTTGTTTCTGTTTTTTATTTTGTTTATAAGAGTATCGATAGTACGGTTTGAAGGGCAACGATGCCAGCGAAATTACCGGGCAAAGAGATAGACCATGTAATATCTCTGGGTGACGTGACGTACGCTTCACAGAGCCACACATGCTGTGTGTGGTACTATATTGTTATGGGAAGGTGCTTACCATCAGGCGCACGAATTGCTCGTCTCGTTACTTTATCTCGTAAAAAAGAGTAATCGATTCATCTAATGGTAGATGATAACTATGACCATCTGCAACACGTGGATAGTTTACGTGTTGCAGCTGTCAAAGAGCAGTTCTCGGTTAGAGAAAGACTAGAAAAGATGAAACTGTTAAAAAAACAGTTTTCAGTAATAAAATAGATAACAATTTTTTTTAAAAATCATTGTTTTTTGGAACAGGCGCTTTTATAGCAATTAATGTACCTGATGATATGACCTGTACCTGGTGTCAAGTGAATAACAAAATCGTTCGAATTGCAAACCTTAAATATGCATTACATTGGTTACCTTTTAACTCGTTATGTTCTGAGACAATTGTAAAAATACGTCTTTATTATATAAAAAAAAACTGCCTTCATCATCAAATATGTTAGATTTCTGGGCGAAAGGCGTAGCGTAGAGCCAAGTAGAGTTTGGAACGTTTAATTAAATAGAAATAATGAAACCATGCCATGCAAATAATACACCGACCATTAAACTCTCTACTAGCTCGTCTATTTCTTAATGTTATAACAAAAAAGTAAAAAAGTGACCCAAGGTTGTCACATAACAGATGCCATTGCAGGCTTTAAGACAGTAGCTTCTGATTGCATATATTGATTGTAGCAAATGAAATGAGAGATCGAATATCTCTCATTTCACATACACCTACATATACACGAAAGTCTTTTGCAAACTAAATACCTTTTCGATCGTGCTTGTCCGCCATAGCGGAGTATTTTGAGAAATGAGTAACTTCTATCGCATACAATAGAAGATACTCATTTCTAAGTATTTTGAGAAATGAGTATCTTCAATTGCATACAATAGAAGATACTCATTTCTCAAAATAGAAGAGAGTCTCAGCTCTCCAAATAGGCTAGTCAGGAATTCCATATCGATACAAGAAATTTGTTATCGCGCTTCGTAGGGCTGTCGACCGTGCTATAACTTCAAATGCTTGATTCGTCTAATTTATAGAACCCCCTTGGATCTTTTGCATTAACGGCAAGTGATGGGGTTTGCATTCTCCCGCGTCGCTTTTCAAAACCACTAATTATTGCGCTCGCCGTTTAAAAGGAAACGCCATTAGGGTTCCATTAATGGGGTTTGAGCAACAATGTAGGGTTGTCAACAATGCGCGGCCACGCGGCAAATGGATTCGGTCCGAACTCTACCCAATCTCTATTGTCTAGAAATAAATTATGATCAGTGATTTTAATAAGGTTTGTATAGATACGAGTCAAATGTACTGTATAAATTGTGTCGTGATTTACTGTTATAATCCTAGCGATATCAGTTTAGAATGGTCCGTCATTAAATCAATTCTGCTGATAGATAACGTATTTGTTTACTTAAATAACGTTCACAACACCCAATTCCCGTTTCTAACGACATAATTTGCACATTTTAACATTATAAAGCGCAACATTAACATGAAACGGCAATTTAATTTTGTTTTAATAACGGAACGACGTTACTATTAAGTTTGTAGTAATGTAGGCGGTCGGTTTTAATCAAAGTTCGTTCATTCCGAACTTTGTTCAGCAGGCTTTGCTCCGAGTAATGGCGGCCGAGTGTAATATCAGAGGAACAAAGAATACATACGTTCACTTGCGGCTGCTGCACTCCTAATTAGATGTTCGATGAAAGTGTAATCAGACCTCCGTCGGATCCGGGACGTAATTAAACGGGGCAGGCGAAGAGTGATTTATTAATAGAAAAGCTCGAGCCGTAATGAAATACTGAGCGGACAATGGCGTTGGGGGCGGGCGCTCCGTGGAAGTTAAATTCCCCGCGATGGGGCACGATCATGAGGCGCCACGCGTTTCTTCACAACCCACCGCTGACCACTCGACTATTTACAAACCACCAGCGCACGTTACGCGAACGGCGACCGTCCACCGGCAAACTCCCAACGGGCGCACGGAGGAATATAAATTTGTCGGCGAGGGAATGTAAAGAAGATTGCTTTCTGAAAGGGGTGCGGAGGCAGAGGGGTGGACGGGATTGAATTTAGGCCGGAATCCACTACCGGGAAAGAGTTCCCGCACTCTACGGACGTGACGCAAGGGCGAATATTTTTTTTCCTCCGCTTGGCAAATTTCGATGGTCAATTCCATTAAGCGCTGAACGCTAGAGCGTTGGCAATTCGGGTATAAAGCTTCCTTCTGGCGTTGCGAAAGTGCTTTCCCAATTAGAGCATTAGCGTTCCGAGCCCATCATTAAATTACAGTGTTGTTCCATTCCACCCCGTGTTCCGGCGCCCGCCCTCGGCTTGGCGCCGCTTGCACTCGCCACTCGTTCGGCTCATTCCGCCGCGAGACTCCGCCGAGTGAGCACGCGTTCCAAGTGTCTCTAGGGCCGCAAACTTTACTCGACTTCAACATCTGATCGTAGACTTTCGACGTGATAAATCTCTTGTCGTGTTAAATCTCCTCTTTTAGTGTGGAATTTTAAAACGCTGTAGTTATTAATAAACCAACATAATAAGCTATCGTCATTCGGATACGATTTGGACCGTAAATCCCCCTGAAAGTGACAATTGAAGTGGACGAGGAAATTTAGTTGTGTGCTCGATTACAAACACTCGTGTGTTAGTGTAAAAGACGAGATCGTTGGGAAGATTTACCTCTTTTCATTAGTGCTTTTGTTGGACGCCGAGGAGTTACTCATTTCAGGTACGTTTAATGTTTATGTTTTAGTTTTGCGCAAAGATTTTTAAAAATAAATCCATTGAAGGTGGCGTATCCCATTTAAATGTGTTTGAATACAACTTTAATTTCAGAATAGTAGAAAATAGTTACTGGTAATTTTTTTTTAATGTAATGTTATCTATACCGGTTAAATGTGTAACCGGCATAGTGCTTAAATTTTGAATTTAAATCGCTTGCATTGCATTTTCCTTCGTGTTTATTTTTCCTTGTGGTGTAAGGGTTTGATGTAGTTTTTTTTTTAGTTGTAAGGTGCATGTAGTGCAGCTTACGTATTCGTATGCGGCCTCACGACCCCGCATAATGACGAACCTCGCTCGCCGCTTGTTATTTTAATTATTGTGTCTTAATTAAATTCAGGGGTCTCTGAGGCGTTCGTCTGCCGCTCTCAAATTCACTGATAATTATACTCTTCCCTCGCACTAACTAAACTTTAGTCGTCATTAATTGTTGACGCTATCATGTTATAACTTCATTCTGTTATAACTTATTAACGTTGTGGGAATAAAAAAACATTTGGTAAATTTAACATTAAACTCTTTAGCAATTTAACTAATTGTCTTATTAATTTATGTTTAGATTGTTCTTATTTAATTTTAATTAGAAAACATTATGGTGCTTAATATAATGAAGTAATTTAATTAGATAACAAATACAATACTTGGATCTAATTATTTAAATTTAATTTAATTTTCACTTTAATTAATGGTCTGGCTTTAGACGGTTGTTTAGTAAATAAATAATTACGACATTTAATAACAAAACCCAGTTTGTTGAATATTAATGTAATTAAACAAAAAATAGAGGTGATATTTTTTATTATGAATGGGCTGCTGTCCCATTTGATGTTAAGTGGGCGATACAGCCATAGACGGTTAACGCATTAGCAAAGGAAAAGCCTATTTAACTTTCCTATATATGTACGCGCAAGTATGTTCCTTACAAAGTGGTAAATCACTCATCGGACCATATTAGTGAATTGCCATAAAACAAATTGTTGACTCTGCCCGCAAAAGTTTCCTTTCGTTATTGTCATTTACGATGGAATTTGTGACGTATGATAAAATCATCGCTGAATGTGGACTTCTCATCGTCAATCTTTTATATTCCATATTTTTCCAAATTATTGTTGACGGAACATTTGTTTATTAAATTAATATTTTAATATTTTTAGCAATATGAAATCATCAATTTGAATTTATTCAAGTTCTTTTTGTAATTAAAGGGTAAAGTTTTAAAAATGACGCAAGTTCGCTGCTGTGACGGTCCCATTCTTATCCGTTCCACAGAAGCCGTAATAATTAACGCACCATAATTGAGAATAGGCCTCGCATTGTCTCCCAATTATAATTGATTCCATTAACTAAGCTACGTCCCATAATTGAAAGTTGACAGTTTCTGTACAAGGGAGGGTGAGGTAATTACAAGATCCAATTTAGAATTGCCAACTCTACACTTCTCTTCGCCGTTAGTTTCAAACAAAAGCTTAATTAATTAAGTCGGGAACAATTAAGTTCACTGCCGTAATATTCACAGCAATTACGTGGAATTCGATGTATTTTGTAGACGTCGCTAATTACCGACAAGTCTCGAATCGGATTGTATCCGACGCTAATACAACACACATTCATTAATTAAAACAGTGAACGCAAACATACGCCTAATTGGCGAATCTTGTAATTAGCGTAATTACCGAAAGAACATACGTTGTTTTTTTAATCAATATTGATCTTATTAATTTAACGTTCGACAATTTGATTTATGGTTTTTTCAAACAATGCCTTCTAATAACTTTATGTGTTACGAAACGAGTGTAACGAATACGATACTTCTTCTTATACGATTATCTTACCTGAACCGAAAATATTGTTTAGTAACAAATCCACGTGTATTGGTAGCAAGAAGCTCTTGTGCTAATTGCCCATTTTTTGTAGCACCAACAATCTTTACCAACTTCATTAGCTTCTACAAAGACATTATTTTTCGTCATTTAAATTTAAAATTGTAATAATATTGAATAAATTTTGAAGAAATATTATTTGGTCCGTATATAGTGATGTGTTATTACGAATGTATTTTGTATTACACGTGTCGTGTGAAAATTTCTTCGAACGAGTTAATTAGTTGCATATTATGTATGTCGAACAGGCTGCATGGAAGCAAAGGTCGGCGGGTGCTCACGAATTAAACGGGTCGTTGGTAGACGCATTGTTTATTGCTTAGCCGGTATTAGGGCGTTAGATCGTGATAGTCCGCCGCGCCGTGGCGGGGTTAGGCGCTGTCAATTTGGATGTATGGGCCGCAATAAATCAGGGGTGTCGCGGCTTCAGGCGGCTTCGGGCGGCCCAGGTAGGCCCCGTGTAACGAGACACATTTCCGGGCGTATCCTTCCAATTAGTGAACGCGACTGAGGCCCGCGAGAGCCGGACACCTCTGCCGGCGCTCGTTACCCCGCCTCGTTAGGAGAATTGTTTGTTCGAGTATGTAAAAATGTGTTTATTTGCACGTCCCCGTACGCCCCGGGGGCTAAAAAATATATGTGAAAGGGGCCCTTTTAAGACTTTTAATGATTTCCCCGGCAAAGGGAAATTGGGTTAGTTATTTTCCCCGGGGTTGCTTGCCCCTCGTTAAGTTTTAATGGGCCAGCTACTGGGCTACGGCGTAATCAAACGTGCTTATTTAACTTAACGACGTTCACAAGTCCCGTTTACTTTGTTGTCTATAAAGGAGTTGAGTTTGAATGGGTATCGTTCGCAATAGACTGCTTGTTTCTTCCTGATTAAGAAATGACTCGTTTTGCGACCATGTTAGTAGTAGTGGTAGCGAAGAGATTTTTTTCCCCCGCGTACGCTCTATAAGAGATATGTTAATCCGAGTCGCTAGAGTCAAGATTTCCGGTGCCAGTCTCTATATAGGCAGAGAGGCTAATTAATCTTCAGTAAAATGTCGACGTCGCCCGCGTGTGTTTTTGCCTGGAACTGGCTCATTAGAGCGACGAGGCATGTTGATTACATTCTGCAGCGCTTATTAGCGCAAACTCTCATTAGGGGCCCACTATTGTTGTAATTAAACAACGGGTAACATTGATTCAGATAGTGTGTGCTATTGAGAAATCGCCCTTAGCGCCTTGGCATAGCGGAGATGTGTACAGCATCCGGGAAAAGTTTGGCGCAAATTTAATTAACAGCTCAATAGTCGGCGAACGGGGGAAGTTCTTGGTGCGGCCTGACACGATTTCATTGTTGTGTGTCGTTGTAAAAAGCGCGCGGATTATTTAGGAGTGGTGTACACGCTTACATGGATCCCTCTGGTATGATAGTACGTCGTCGGTAGCGAGAGTTTAATTGGACAAGGGGGAGACGGCACCGGCACCCGTCCACCACCCTAACACTTCTAATTGGCCCGGCTACACTAACAGGAGCGCTTTTCTCTAAAATGTTTACTCATCGTCATTACTTATAATAGGGTCCGACTCTACGCCGAC
>DWGO01000582.1:0-11650 GCA_018247635.1 Eurytides dolicaon deicoon
TATATATACATAAACAATAAATTTGTATTTGGATAATTGCATTGCAATTATACTTTGCATACAGTCAATATTGTAATTTTAGATTTATTTGAAACGATTTTTATGTGAATGCATTTAATTTTTATTTTCTATTTTTTTATTTATATTATATTATTAAAAACATGAGATTAATAAAAATTATTTTAATTTTAGTTGTATAATTTTTGAATAAATATTACTTACTTTAATTACACTGGAAAGTATTATTATATTTGGCAATACAAACACGAGTCTATATGTCTTTGTTTTAAATGTACTGCGAGCTTCAAAATAGCTCATTTGAAGTGGGACATTGTACTGGCTCAGTACAAAAAGGAGGCTACTCATACAAACGCATTACAAATGCATGTCCTACCCGACACTAGTAGTAAATATCCTTGATTCGACCTCGACGCTTATTTAGCGACGTCGCTGGTCTGGAATAGGAAAATATTTATTGCGCACTACATAAATAAATACCATCTCGTATCCTTACATGTTTCCAATTGAAATTTATTGTATCTCTCCGCTTACATTTTAGAGAAACAATAATTTACAGCAGTATTGTTATCGAGTCAACATTTATATCGATATGTATTTATTAAATTCTTATATTGGTAAACGAGATACAGAAACGTGGCCGTTGTTATTCATTTTAACTTTCTTTATTACTATAGCAGTAAGAGCAGTTATTTTAGACAGCGCGGGGCAAATAAGCATACGTTTGTATTAAATTCATTTAATAATTTTTATAACAGAGGTGACAATCATAAACATTAACAATGTCAAGGGACTTGAAAATACGTTACTTTATAGCTGTTTTTGTTCTACTGGCTATTTCATGTAATGATAACAAGCGTCATACGATGATGATTTACATATGTCAAATAGTGAAAATAAAAAACTTAAGGCTTTGTCGCATTGACAACATAAAAAAAACATACCACAAAATAGTTGAATTAAACTTTGCATTTTCAAGCTAAAAATATCCATAGGTGCCTATAATTCCTTCATAACACTATTGCAAGCTGACGTGTTTAATTAAATATTTGGGAATCGCAAAACCTATAAAGTGCATTTGAGTCATATTCATTGTATAAATAAGAATTAGATGGTCTTCATTCCAGACGGAATGACTTGCGTTTTGTGCTATCATGCGCAGAGCATTTCATAAATAACGTTTTTAATTTTCAGTAAATACAATAAGCAATAATGGCGCCTACGAACATTACAAGTTTCGATCATCCAGTTTGCTTCATCACGACGATAATCTTCTGCTGGTGAAACAATATATATTTAGGTTAAATAACAATTATACTATTATGCGTTAGCTAAAAATCCCTATTCAGAAGGTAATTATGGTTTGCTTTGAAAGAAATTATTATTTTGTATTCCTCAAAGCTAAATGCGACTTATCTATTGATGCTATAATTCGGAATAACAATAATAGAGATAAATATGTATGAGCTCGACGCTCGACGAGAGTTTTTAAAGAGGCTATTTTTGTCCTTTACAAAATTTATTAATTAAAACTTACAAAAGAATACTTAAATTTAAATGACGACCTCTAGCTTCGGCGATCGAGCGAGGAGTGTCGGTGTCTCGGTGTTCGGTGTATGATTGTCCCACAGTGATGATTTGCTGGTGTCAGCGATGGTGTAATTCACACGCCATGATTCCGCGATCTTACTGGAACTTGAACAGGAATGCAGTATGTACGTCATGCAGGCAGGTGTCCGTACCTGTGGTAACAGTTTGTTAGTGTCAGCAAAATTATATTTCTCACGCCACGATTCCATGATCTTGGTGTAACTAGAGTAGGATAGGAATGTGGTATGTACGTCATACGGGCAGGTGTCCGTAGGTATCAAGCGAGTTAAACAAATAATACATAAATATTTTCAGTTATAGATAACAATGTTCATTATGTATAATATAATTTAAGTTGGTAATAGAGAATATTCGTGCTATTTCATATATTAATGCAACGATAGCAACAAAAATGAAAATTACATAAAATATTCAATACCATTGCGTGCTCCGATGTTCTCAAGGTCAAAAAATTTTTATTCAAAATTGGATTGGTTAAAATCTGTTTTTGATGTCAACATAAATAACATTTACCACCTGTTCGTAAAATAAAATGCCTCAGTCCTGAGAAGAACAGGCAAAAGAAACTCAGCGGGGCTTTAATCTCTTTTTTTTTATAAAAATTAAAAATCTCGAAATACATTGACACTATTCAAAGAAAAACGGTTTTATTATTATGTAACCTGATGTAGACTTATCATCTACTATTGTATATTAAATAAAAACAGACCTCGACTAATGTGAATAAAATATGTTAATCGGCCAAATATTGTTCTAAATATTTACAAATATTTAAAAATAGTAGGTACTATATAAGTATTATAGAGAAGCTTAAAATCTTGTTAGATATTGGTCATGATCAACCAATTTACAAACGGAATTTGAATTCAAACCGATTACAAAGCATTTGCTTAACTTTAAGCAAAAAAATTTAAACACACACACACACAACGAAATTTAACATGTAGGCAAAACACACATCTCGTTTCCACTTAAACTGGGAATACCAGGAAATGCTGAATCAATTTAACCATTTGCCCTATTAATTAATCGGTAAAACTATGTGGCCATCCCACGGGAAAAAATGGAGACTTTTTACTTGCTAATTGTCAGGCTCTAACATCTAGTTAGACCGAAAGCATTACGTTACCTTACTCTTTTTAGTATTACCTTCGCGCGGTAATGTTACCGTTGCAAATAATAATACGTTTTCTTAGTATAGGAGATAATTGTCAAAGACTTGCATTGCACGTCCAAATAGTACAAGAGTAAGTGTAAGTGTCCTTGCTAAAAAAAATGTATTACTGTATAATTATTTAGTATGCCATTCTTTCATATTTTGCATTTACTATATTGCATGTGTTTTATGTATCTGAAAAATAAATGAATTGGACGACCTTTTAAATATTACCGAACGTATCTTGTGATAACGGGATGGGACGGCATCTGAATAAACTATGTACTGAATGAATACATTAGACTTTGATGGAATGATGTTTGCGCTTTCAGTCCTAGGGCCTGTATGAAGCTTCGTCGGGATACCGAACCCATAGAAAAGTTTACCCATAACATGACAGCGCTACTCAGCTTCTTAAACTAATTCAAAACAGTCGTAAACTGCATGATTCTACTATGCGTTCGTTACTCCTAATTGGTCTAAGATGGTCCATGCTTCGTAATTACTGCGCCAACATGACTCTGCAAATCAGAACATAGTAATGCTTAAAAGCAATTGTTTTTAGTAGAACTACTGGCAATAACTTTCAACTTCGCAAGCGAACTGTACACAGAATTCTACAACTACAAGAAGATTATACATGTATCTATTCCATAGTTCATCATTTTAATTAGTTCCAATAAAGACCGTTTAAAAATATAAATTTGATAAATTATGAACTAAAAGCCAGATGTTTTCTGCAAGACTTTTTTTTAAAAACTTGATATTGTTACGGTTGCTTCGCAATATATATTTCATAATATATTATTTTTCTACCAATAATTAAATCCATATAATTCACCAGAAATAATATCATTATTGTAATACTTAGATTTTGTCTCCAAAAAGGGAAATAATATCATATTATACGTATATATAGATTACACGTATATTCCACTTGATATCTAACATCAGACGTTTTAAACCGAACATATTTGAATATAACATTGAATATTATACAATTGTAGTAGTTCTGGAAGATTTAAAAGTGTGGAATAACGTGATCTAAATAATGTGAAAATGACTACTTAATAGCTCTACCAGACTGTCATCAGTTTTTTTTTTTCTATTATTTATGTTAGTTCATTCTGCAATGACAGGAGCAAATAATTAAAAAGTTGACGGTGGCCTAGATTAACTACAATTTTAAGACGTCTAAATGCCCAAGGTCTGTCCTGTGTCCGTTAATGCTGTAAGGAGTTAGAAATTTCGATAATTAAAATTACTACTACATTAAAACAGGATAAAATTTGTGACTTTCTTTGATTCAATAAGCATACAATTTTCAAAAATAAAAATAATAAATATCTGGACGAGGCGTACTCGCGTAATAATGTAATAATCAATAGTTGTAAAAAAAACTATTTATTTTTAGGCCTTTTGTATTAGCCAGACTAATTCAATCCATATTATTACACGCTTTACTGTTATACAATAATAAAGATTTAAAGTGAACATGACGTGATTTTCAAAGTATAAAATTTTTAATTAATCCTGTTTTATTGGGATAAAAAATATCTCTAGGTGACGGGCGCAGCACCAAGAGAGAGCAGTTATGTGAGTGTTTTTATGGGTAGGCGTGACGCTTACCATCAGGCGCACGTCTTGTTCGTCTCGTCACTTTATCTCTTAAAAATCAATTATTAACACTTTGTAATTAAAATATATATTTAATATAAATCTCCTCGCATTACTTTGACATCGATTTATTTGCATTACCAATAAAAATGAATACAAATTCATCATTTAATATTACAGCAAGATTTTAACTAGGTAAAGCGGCAATATTTTGTATTATTTTCTATTAATGTTGTAAAATATTGCCACTAGCCTTCGTTTGATCAATAATATACATAGTTAATCGTCCATCGAAATAAGGTGATTATACTCATTTTTAATTACTTAAAAACATTTGTATATCTTAATGACTTAACTGGTAGTCTCTTATCATTTTGCGAACCCACAAATCAATTGACTTATGCAAAACGTTTTTTACAATAAAATTGTGTTGTTCCTTCTTTCTTGCGTTTTTGCGAATACTGAATGTTATTAAGATTGGCTTATTTATGGATTCTATCGAATTTTAATTTGCATTATATTCTATTTATTGGTTACTTCTTTGTACATACTGTCTAAAGATTAAGACATATGTTATTAACCACATTTAACGATAAGTCTAGTACAAAAGTCTAAACATATCTTCGTTTGAACAACAACATGTATGTAGATATGAAAAGATTGAAAGTTATGGAATATAAAAAAGAGTTACTTATACCTTTTTGTTCGTCGTATAATATAGTTTGTTTTTTCAATGTGGTATTTATAAATAGAAATATTACGTGTTTTGCATTGGTAGTATAAACGTAAACAATAAATAATATCTTATTTCTATAACAAAACGACTTATTACTTCACTTCCCTATAATATAAACTACGCAATAGTCGTACAAAGATTTGTCTTCGTATATTACGATATAAATATGCCATGTAAAACAGTATTTTTAAAATATTTGTCGGAGAAGTAAGATAATTTCACTATTATACTTTTACACTATTACACTCAATGTTTTATATAATAACTGTACAATATTTCTCAACTTTGATTATAATGAAGAACTAATTATATTCCACTCCTCCGGCTTATTCATTTGTTAATTTTTTTCCGCTCTCAAGATTTCATCATCTCACGCCATTCCTAGTGCATGTTTTTAAGAATATTCTAATAAGACTAACAATCCATTGTCTTCTACAATGATTGCTGACTCTGACATTGTTTTCTTTTTACTTATAACTGCACTTATAATCATATATACTAACCAGTAAGTTTGCGCAATTCTTTTGCTAAGTAAGCAACAGTCTGTGTATTCCCCACTACTAGCACCACCAAAAAAGAAACAAGTACTTTGACTTGCCATTCGATGGTGGAAATTATAATCTCATCTAAGTTTCTGGCAAATATTCACCGCAAATTACACGGTTACTTTTTATTTATTTTATTTAAAAACTTTCACACAAACTTATGTAGAGACGGACTTTACGTCTGCGGTATTCTCTACGAGTTTACCTGTGGGTAGAACAGAGTAATGCGAGATAGGTGTATAAAGTTTAAAAAAAATAATTAATAATATAAAATAATAATAATATACAAATAATGATCGCATAATATATAATACATATGAAGAATATATTCTAAATACAAATATATACAATGTATACTATAGTATACAAAAAACTTTATAAACTTTATAAACAATATACATTGGTACATAGATTCACATGTAATAGTATTAAAACTTTCGTTATCATTCTTTTGCCTCATTATTCAATAGACATAGCCAGTCCGCCTGTTTTAAAGTGAGCCTCTGAATGTTGCAAGGGTACAAAGGCTTGTCTAAAGGTGCCTGGTGTGACAAAGGGCCACGGAGAATACGTAGCACGTCACTCAAAATTGTATTCAATAAATTTGACGCAGAGTTAATATCGAATACATGACCTACATCAGGGATTCCGAAAGTGGTCGATATCAACCATTTGGGGTCGAAACCGGTTTCGCACGGGTCGACATAAACGAAAACTGATTTGGGGGTCGACAAGGTCTACAAACGACCCCTATTAATTAACCAACTTGTTATAAGAATGACTTTTAGTAGGAAGATATTTTAGTAGGAAGTATCGTGTAGGAGTTTGTCAAGTTTTCAATTTAGAAGATTTTTATTTCGCGCAAGAGGAAAGAGACTAGAGATAGTATTTTTAAAGTAATTTGGCTATGTTGGTCTGAGGAATCTGTTCATTTTGTAAAAAGGGGTCCCATGTCCAAAATAGTTTGGGAATTACTGGCCTACATCGTTCGTGAATCATATTATCTTAAAACAAAAGAAGAACTACTCTTGGTTTAGCTTTAGCTTTGGCAAAGTTAATAGTGCAGAAATATTCTATATTTTCAAATACCTAAATGTCGTAATTCGAAGAATAATATTCCACTGTCTAGTGGACATATTACAAAAAAGGGTATATATATGACATACAAAAAAGGGTCGAAACGTATTTATTGCGTTAATTTATTAAATTTCTCTCGACTTATATAATTGCACATAACAAAAAATTTAAGTAAATTTTACAATCTCAAACTTTACTGTTTATTGACATAAGTGGAACTAGATCAACTTGCCAGGGTCAATAACTTGTAAATGAAAAACCATATCTCCGGTGACGAAGGCGGTTCTTATCAAAGGATACGCGCCGCCGGAGTTTCTCTATGTTCTGCGGCGGCATTAAGTTCCACTTTGTAAAAGTAGGCCTCCGCCTCGGCGCGTACCAGCAGAATTGCAAATACCGATGCGAAAATACAGTTAGTGTGGTACCAAAACCTTTGGATATTTTTTTTTCAAATTATTGGTTTTTGATCTGCAACTTTACATAGTATTCGATTCACTTGACTTGATATACCAATTTTAGTAACAACCTGTAAATTTTAATCTAGAAAATAGTCCCAAAAAGATTTAGTCAAGATTCTATGTTTGAAATTATGTGTGACGATGAGTCGAGATAAAAAGTTGGTCTCAGCTCTATACTGTCTAACTGTAGCTTGGAGTAAACTTTACTATGACGTTAGATTAATATCAAAGTACCAATGCATATACCTTAGTAATATAGAAAAGTTAACAACCAGTTTATTATTGTTGGTCTCTGAAATTTGTATTTGTATTTAGTTATACAAACAAAATCAATCACGCTCCGTTTAGAAGTACGAGTACATATCAGTAATAAAAAAGTGTAAATCAGATTCATTGAAAATCCAGTATCTAGCAGAAGCGATAAATCTATGATGTAATTTTGTAAATTGCATATTTCCTTGTTATGTTAATTTCCCTTGATTGTTTAGACTGATGATTCAGAGACAGTCACCACTGAATTAATAAGATTACTAAAGCGACTGTATCGACTTTAAAGACTGTTAAACAAATTTAAACGTAAAACTTAGCATCAACTATTCGGGTAGCAGTTAATTTTTTATAGTTTGATTAGTTTGTTCATTTTATCTGTTTTTTTTTTTAACATTTTGAATAAGGTTAGATTTTAATTTTTTTTGTAATATTAAATTATAAATTTTTTCTTTTTATAATATTATAAATTTTGTGGGAAATAGGTGGTGGAAATATTAAGATGAAAAAATGTACACCGATTTTTATTCAAAAATATTAAAAAATAAACAATACGAATCCCTTTACATTATTTTAAAATTTAATTTTAACTTTAGTCTGTTATAGCAAAGAAAAAACATTAGTAAAATATTAAACAACTGACTTATAAATCGCCATTAACACGATTTTAGAAATACTTAAATTTTTACAACCGCTTTTCCTGTGTTTTCTCCTGCTAACATTCCAATAAAGGCATCAAAGATATTTTCGAATCCATTCGTGACATGTTCTCTGGTCTTCAATTCTCCACTTTTGATCCATTCTACAAGCTGAGAAAAGGCTTCAGGCCAACGCTCATACCACTCCGAGACCAGGAAACCTCGAACCTTAAGCTGTTTGAATACCATAGCTGGTTGCAAAATGGTTGCCTTTGGTAGTTGGCTTGCATCTTCATTGTAGGAACTTATGCTACCACACACAGCGATCCTTCCAAATCTGTTCATTTGACTGAAAATAATGCTGCTTATTTCACCACCAACATTGTCGAAATAACAATCAACTCCATTGGGTGCCGCTTCTTTAAGAGCCTTATTTACGTCTACAGTTTTATAATTAATAGCTTTATTAAAGCCGAGCTCTTTCTCCAACCATTGTACTTTTTCATCAGATCCGGCAAAACCAATGACTTTGCAACCTTTGATTCTAGCTATTTGACCTACTATGGAGCCAACAGCTCCCGCAGCGCCGGTAACAACTACTGTTTCACCGGCCTTCGGTTGACAGATCTCTAAAAAGCCGAAATATGCAGTGGCACCAGGCATGCCCACTGCCCCCACTCCTAACGAAGGCGATAGACCTTTTAAGTCAGGAAGTTTGTATACGTGGTCAAAATTATCCCTTTCGTCTTTTACAACACTATAGTCAGACCAACCTTTATGCGTTACTACCTTGACACCAACTGGAAAATTACTGTCTCTACTTTCTTGAACAATCCCAACTTGATAACCAAATTGATCATAAGGTACCTTATTAAATGAATTATAAGCACGAAGGTATGGGTCGACACTTATATACTCTACTTTTACTAGGAATTCCTTGTTTTGCAAAGACGGTACCTCATATTCAACAATTTCGTAGTCCTCTCGTTTGGGAACACCCTTAAAATGGTTCTTCACGACGTATTTCCTCGCCTTCACCATGGTTGCTCAAAAACACTAACTAAAAATTTTAAACAGTCTTAAAATAAAATTAGCTTATTTACCTACATACCTTATATACATTTTATTTCCGTGTATTATTAATAAAATAAATACTTACAGCTGTTTATTAAATTAGTTTGAATTAAGTAATTTTCCACTGTGGACTTTATATTGGCAATAATTGATGTCGTGTTAAAGTCTAACAAAATCAAGGGAACAATACGGTCGTATAATTTCTCCTAAGCCCCTTTAGCAAAGAGAATACAATGTTACGTATGTCTAATGTCCCTGCCCTCTAGTTTGACTTTGCCCTTCAACTCTTATAGTGTCAGCGCGGTTGCTGCAGTGTTGCCAGACGGTCTACGTGACTTCCCCATAGCGCTGCACTGACAAAATATGAAAAATCATTAAATACCCCTATTCATATACGAAAAGTATGATATACGAATTTTAAATCACAAAAAGAATTTTAAAGCACGAAACACATGCCTTTAAATGAAATTATACATATTGCGGAATAGAATAATAAAAATAGCTCCTGGTTAACCCGGTGGAAAATGATACATGCTTAGGGCCTCTTGAAATAGCCCGGTGGAAAATGATACATGCTTAGGGCCGCTTCAGTTTTTGAAGGTTTACGGAGAAGAAAACTGTGACGTGACGACCAAGCAATTTATTTCGGCATAGTCACACATTTTTTTGAAGTGTGTTGTCTTGTGTTGGTATGCTTCCTCCCTTAAGCCCGACAAAATTTTCCTAATTTAGTGATAAAACCGTTGATCTGGCAATACTGAGTTGCTTTTTACTAGTGTTGTAAGAGTGAGAATATTAAAAAAATCGGAAATGATAACAACTAGAGCTGGGCAAAAACGGCATTTGTGGAAAACGAAACGTAACAGTTTTTAAACACGGTTTCAAAAAACGCTTTTTTTTTTGTATTGAGTGTACAAAATGAACTCCCTTACTTTATCCAAACTTAGGAGTGATAAATGTTAATATTTTGGCGTACTTTAAAATTCATTTTGTGTACATGATTTTCATATTTACATATTTACAGCATTCTATGTAGGTTATTTACATATTTTATACCATCTTTTGCGCTTGAGCATAAATCGTCTGAAGGTAAGCCATATTATTTTGGAGCACAGAATATTATACTATTTATATCTATAAAATTGTTGTTACTTTAAAATTGTTGCAAAGAGCTTTACCGTCTTGACATTTATCAAAATAATTCTATATTTCACTGCAGTTCTTTCTCTGTGACATTGTGAACCTTCTATACAATCACGAAAAAACCAAAAAAAAAACCTTTAATTAAGATATCTTTTTGTAACGCACTTGTGCTTCTGACGGGCGAACTATTTTCTTAAGAAACTAGTTTTTTCTCTATCTACTTGTCTCAATGAAACATCACCTTTATTATAATAGCGCTACGATATAATTTAGCAATCACACCACGGACTAACTAGTTTCCGAAAAACAATTTTTTGATACGTAGCTACGTGTTTCAATGTAACATCGTCTTTATTATTATGACTTAAAACCGTTCGTTCGTTTCACAGGAAAAAAGTGTTTTATATATAAAACGCTTTTGGGAAAGAATGCCCAGTTCTGATAACAATTAAAAAATCATTTCAAATTAATCTAAACTTACAATATTGCCTGTATGCAAAGTTTAATTAGAATACAATTATTCAAATAAATAAGTTTAAATTATTTGTAAGATCGACATGTTTTAAATTTGTTATGTTTATGGCGCACTTCGTTTGAACCGCACAATGAATAACTTGAGACGTCATGTTGATTTTTTCGTGACGTAGTGTGATTAATACGAAAAGATTGTAGTAGGGCATATATTTCATTCTGTCTCTTACGTACTTACGCCATCTGAGAGCACAAGAGTAATGGGACAAAAAAAATTAAGTGGGACGCACGAATATTTTGATCCGCTCCTACTAATGTAGGTGCGGATCAAAATATTCGTGCGTCCCACTTAATTTTTTTACGTCTTGTACGTGACAAATGTACTGCCTCTTGTATGTCCTACTCAACACTTTGTGCAGTATACGCGTAACGTAAGTTGTATTTATTAACGTGTATGGGTTCATGGTATTGCGCATCTAAATAATAAAAATCAAAAGTGTTGATTAAGATTATTACAAGTTTATAGCGTTATAATAACTACGCAGTGTATTGATTTCATTGTACCTGTAATTGTAAGCAGTTAAAGAATCTTCGTTCTACATGTGCCCTTAACATTTTTTATGTTATTTTGGTCATTTATAAGTCCGTGATGTTTAAAATATCAATACAAACCACGAGCGATGTAGGTAATCAAGATATGAAAAGTCATCAAGATATGATAAGAAATCAAGATATGATAAGAAAAGAAAAGTATTTTTTTTTACGGGACATCTTACACACGGCTATCTGATCCCAAACTAGGCATAGCCTGTACTATGGTGACCAGATAACTGATATAC
>DWGO01000583.1:0-11649 GCA_018247635.1 Eurytides dolicaon deicoon
AGGTGCGTGGCATACCTACGCTCAGAGTAAGTGCCAGTTCAGAGGCAATGATAAATTTTGTATAGGAAAATTTAATTTTAAAAACTTTTAAATTTAAAACGTCGTACATGATTTGTTCTTGGGTTTGATGTAGAGAGGCTGCCTGCAAGAGGTGATGCGTTAATTACAAATAACCCTGTATATGAGAATAAAACTAATATATCTACTTCTTTAACTTAAAAATTTAGGTTTTATCCTAGAAAAGAAAACAATTTAAAATGGAAGCCAAATTCCTTCCAAATTCCTGCGATGGCAACTGCGCAAAACGGGATATCAAACTTTTTAATTGAATTGTTAACGTAAAAAAAATAAAGATACATATAAAAAAATAAAGAATAAATCGCTTGGTATTGTCTCAAGTTATTCACAAAACAATATCAAAAAAATAAAACGAATATAAGGAATGCCAAAATTTTATTGATTTAAATTTAAAAAAACTACATACAATGTTTCACCAAAAATTTGATAATTAATTTGGAAAAGGAAATATATCAAGGAATTTACGAAAACATATCAAGGAATAATTCAAAATTAAGAACGGGTTAAATTGAGGAAGGAAATGGGAAATTTAGGATCGTCCTCTAAAAGTTGCAACCGAAGTTACATATGAGGGAGTTGATATAGAAACGGGCGAGTAGCGGTGCGCGCCAGAAGAAGCACTCCCTCTCGAATATATTCAACAGGGAGAGGTCTCTCGAGAGGTAATTCGCCGTCCTCTGGTCTAAAGGAAACAGAAACAACTAAAATTAACGCAATGGACTTAATTCATAAATTTTGACCTCTAAAGTCCTGGTCCTAATGTATATCAATCATCATCGTATCATCAATAAATCTTACGATTAAATATCGACAGCAGCAAAAAAAGAGGACAAAATAACATAGTTTCCAGGAGAGCGGTAAAATCACGTTCGTTACTTCGGTGTCAATTACACTTTTATGCTTCATATACGCATCAAAAACCGTTAACAAATTAGGTTTTTATTTTTAAAAAAAATCTCTAGATAAATAAAATTCTACATTCAATTATGGAAAAAAGTGAATTTCGCTAAAATGCAGTTGTCTTTTTACTCTTTGCTGCCGTCGATAGTCCCATTCTGTATCGATTAAAGGCTACCATCTATCGGTAGATTTGACTACTAGAGATAGAACTTTGACATAAGATCCATACAAAATGTGTTATTGAATGGATCTTATGTGTGTGAAAATGGCTGTAACTGGTCTACGGTATGGATAAAACCTCAGGTTGACTTGTAGTGCCAATGGTTAGAAAGTTTGCGGTTGGGTCTATCCTCGTGGAAACTTAGGATTTCCACGGATTCGGATGCTGATGAAGCTTAACAAAGTCGCATAGACTTAAAGTTTATTCATTAATATATATTTTTTTACTTCTCACACTCGGCCATAAAGTGAAAGTCAGGTACTACGGTAATCAGAATATGATATGACGGATATACATACATATTTTAAATTCATACTTACATACATTATATACAATCTCCGCTTATAACACGAATGATTTGTCGTCATTGGGAATCGAACCCACGATTTTCGATACAGCTAAGAGCAGTAACTACTACACCAATGAAATATTTTTTTTAATAAATAAAATGTCGAGACAAGACAAGACAATTCGTGCGCCTGATGGTAAGCGGCACGCCTGCCCATAATAACTGCTTGGCTCTGCGTTGCGCTCGTCACCTTGAGATTTTAGATGTTCTATCTCCATGCCCTGTAATTACGCTGACATCATCGCCTTTCAAACCGGAACACAGTAGTGTTTACGCACTACTGTTTGGCGGTTCAATTGGCAACGTAGTAGTACCTCCCCAGGCAGACTCTGCGAAAGAGTCCTACCATTTATTAAATCTATTGTTGCACATAACAAAACTTCAATCAGAGCTGTCTGACGGACTCACTAGCAGGGTTGAGACTGTAGGTCGGAAGTGCGGCGACATCGGCGAACGTGAACGCCGTGCAGAGATTCAGGCCGTTGTTATAATGCAGGGTTGTCGTCAAACGAATCAATGCTGAAAGTGTTGAAGAAAAAACTTTTACTTAATACCAATTATCCCTTTGTTTTCTAACTACCCTCACTTGCTGCATTTAATAAAAGCGTTTAATCAAATCAAATTCAGTCAGAATACTCGTATTAAAATAGGCCTTTACAAGCACTTTTGATTTGCTATCTTTACATTTTAATCCGTGAGGAAGCTACCTTCGGTTCGGCATGCAGTTCTGCTGAGAAGAGAAGAGTCTGCAATAAACTCAACCATTGTTGTTTTAAAATACCGTTATAATGTTTAATGGTTCATTAAAAGTACTTGGCTATGGTTTGAAGCTTATGATTAAGATAGGCACTTGAGTTTCCCGTAGATTTCTATCGTTTCACTACTTTTTCTTGTAGCGAATGACGTGTTTCCGGTGTCGCAATAGCCATGGCCACCCGTCGGTATATAAATCGGGTGCAGCGCATATTGCTTATTGGTTCTTTATGCATCAGGTAGGGTTATAGATTAAACTTCGAATCAGGTAAGTATTTTAATATGCGTTTTCTTGGACGGGTTTTGACGGTGGTAGAGTCACGCAGGAGTTCCAGATGCTGCCGTATTAGGACTGGCTAGAATCGGATTAGTACCACGACCTCACAGAAATTCGAAGTATTTATACCTCTGCGTTTCGTCCGCCCCTCTCTCCAAAAACAATTCCCCACATTAAAGGCTGGCAACGCATTCTCAAGTCCCGCGATATTGCTATTGATTATGGGTCACCAATTACCATTAGATAAGCCGCTTGCTCGATTGCCTTCCTACTTCATAAAAAAACAGGTCATTCACTACAACAAAAAGTAGCGAAACGATAAAACGGGAAACGGATGTGCCTATCTCAATCATAAGATTATCAGGTAAGTATTTTAATATGCGTTTTCTTAGTGGGACTAAAACGCTGCTAATATAATAGTTATTGCTTGAACGTTTATGTATTAAGATATTTTTAATTTAATTTTGAAAAGGTGGTACGATATTTTGTGGAATCTTATTTCATGTACTTATATGCGCATAACTTGAGTTTTGTTTTAAGAGATGAGACGAGCGACGAGAGGAGCAAGTCCTGCGCCTGTTGGTAAGCGTTACGCCTACACATAACAATATAGTACCAAACAAAGCGTGAATGGTTTTGTGCTGCGCTCGTCACACAGATATAAGATGGTCTATCTCTTTGCCCTGCAATTACGCTGGCATCATTTTTCAAACCGGAACACACTACGTAAGAATATCTGGCAATGCAGTGGTACGACCCCAGACGGACTTTGCATAAGTCCTACCACTAAATAAACCTTTTCATACCTGCTTAATTCGCAAGCAATTCGTCCTTTCAGCTCGATGACATCGGCCAATGTGCAGTACCCCATCCGCCTAAGTACGCGTTTCCTCTTCTTAAGCTCGTCCATTTGCAGTATGCTCTTAGCTTGTCTCAACTCCGTTTTCGCAGTGTTCAATTCTTCTAGAAGCTCCTGTTTCTTCTCGTATGCTGCAGTCAAAGCTGTACGGCTCTTGTCTTTGTGAAGCGGATGTGCATACAGTCTGTGGAAAACATTGAAAGTGCCCTTATTTATAATTTGTTAATCTTATTTTAGGTTAAAACCTCATGGTAATTTTAACTTAATATAGTCATCATCAGAATATCATTATACAATATCTTGTACAATGTGAGTTATTGGAGTTTTTACAATTTTTTTGGCACGTGTTCATGTCATATTAATGACATGAACGAACATGTGTCATAATGCCAAATGTTGTTCGCTTATGTTATTAATTTTACTCTATCGCGTGTTACAGAAAGGGTATATCAAGCCAAAAGGTACCAATTGTGTTAATTAAAAAAAACTCTCGCGACGTTTGTCCCATAACTACACATAAAATGAAATCAAATTTCAAAATTTCCAGTTTTGTGTATTCACTACCCTAGTACTAGATCAGCTTGTCAGGGTCAATAACCTGTAACCTGTAATAAACTGTAAACCATAGCTCTAATGACGAAGGCATTTTTTATCGACGTGCCAGCAGTACTCATAAAATGCCGATGCGTAAACAAAGTATACCATATGACTTTATTATACTGACTACGGTTAATGAACGCTTTAGTGTTATGAGAAAATAATTTTAGTGTGGAAATGCACTTTTATTCAAATTTATACGAGATAAAGTGACGAGACCAGCAAGTCCTGCACCTGATGGTAACGCCTGCCCATAACAACACAGTACCAACCAGAACGTGCTTGGCTCTGTGCTGCGCTTGCCACCTAGATGGTCTATCTCTTTGCCCTGTAATTACGCTGGTATCATTGCCAGTCAAACCGGAACACAATAGTGCTTACACACTACTGCTTGGCGGCAGAATATCAGACAATGAAGTGGTACTGCACCAGTCAGACTTTGCAAGAGTCCTGCCACTTGAATATTGTTTTCAAAGTATTGATTGACACACAGAGGATCTATATCAGATACAGTATTCAGTCCATAAAGCTTGATATACCCTTTTTGTAACACTCAGTATATTTTAATACTTTTAAGAAAAAAAGTTTTCTGGTATTCATTACCTTTCTTCTAACATTTTGATTTTATCCACACAGCCCTGGAAGACGGGGTCGTTGATTTTCATATCTTTGATTGGGTTTAGAAGGGGTGGGCCTTCGGGAAAGCGTTTTTTGACCTCCCCTATGGTCTTCAGTACCGACTTTCGGTTGTCTGGAGGTCGCAGATCCTTAGGGTAGTAAACGCGAAGCGAACTGATTTGGTAGATCAGCGTGTGTAATACTGGCACGACTTCAACATCGCCTGTCTGAAAAATTTATAAAAATCCGTTTAGGTTTTATTAAAGAAAGAAATTTTATTATATATGTCTGGTATAGACTTATAATAAAATTACAGGTTTTTATATGTAGTTAGATAGTAAATAAGTTATATTTGGAAAGTGAAATATCCCAAATATATTTCACCCCAAAATATATAAATATATATGTCCTATACCAATAATCATATCGTCCATTTGGTTAATTGTTGCGTAAAAAAACCTACTAACATTTATTGATTAAGTGCATTTAGAATGAAATCTTGCAGAGTCCGACTGGGGCGGTACCACTGCACTGTCAGATATTCTGCCGCCAAACAGTAGTGTGTAAGCACTACTGCTTTCCGGTTTGAAGGGCAACGATGCCATTGTAATTACAGAGCAAAGAGATTGACAATTTTATATCTCTGGGTGAAGAGCGCAGCACAGAGTCGAGGACGCTCCATATGGTACTGTGTCGTCTCCTCAATTTATCTCATATAAAAAAACAAATAATATAGGATAATTTTTATCGCACAAAAATGACACGATATGCTTGATGCACTAGAATTTCGTTTAAAATAGGCACTTGAGCCGAGCTAATAAATACCTCGCCAGGGGGACAGGGTACTTTTGAATCGGCGTCCTCCTTGTCAGATTTCTTCACGTGCAGTAAAATGTCCACAATTATCACTGCTTCCGCCGTCAACGGGTTCTCCTCCTGCTGTTTCTTGCCTTTTCCCATTTTATGCTTGAAATTCACAATTATGCCCCAGTCGTACTCGTGTTTTTCAGTTTTCACCTAAAAAGGGATTCATCATAATTCATATAAATATAGGTAAAGTTGCTGTATGTTTTATACATATAATGAAAATCACGTGGGGCGCTTATCACCGGTTGCGTAAACTCTAAACGATTTGACGAATTGGTGCTTAGATCACCCCTGTACAAAATCCAGTCTGTAGGGCCATAATCGAATTATAGTTTGTACAATAACTTTGAAAAAAGAATGGCGGGCTGAGTTGCTTTGGTCGACGTCGGCTTTACATACCTATATCGTATGATATATTAAATTACATATATACCGGGTGTTACAAAAAGGGTATATCAAGCCAAATGGACCGAATACTGTACCTTATATAGATCGTTTGTTTAAATATCTAAGATCCGAAATCGAAACTTCGAAAAACAGAATATTCTAATAGAATGTAAAGTTCTCAATTCCTCACTGAAACGATACGTAATGTAAAAATGAAGTTTTACATTTTAAAAGGAGAGACCAACTTGTTTATAGTCTGTACTATATGGAAGAATGTAACTTAAGAAAAAACTTAAGTCTTGAGACATTAAATCTTAAATTGAGAAAAACTTTTAAATTTGTCTAGATAGGAGGATAGTAAGATATAATAGTACTACAAAATTTTAAAGGCATTATTAGATGAAATTAGTTGCTACAAACTATTGAATAGTTTGCAGCATCCTTATACCATTACGTTAAGAAGTCATTAAATTCAATTTATATAATACCTCTTCTAAAAGTCGTACGACTCTTGCAGAGTTTGATCGGGTCGGTACCACTGCATTGACAGTTATCCTGCCGCCAAGCAGGAGTTTATAAACTCTACTGTGTTCCGATTTGAAGGGCAATGATGCCAACAAAATTACAGGGCAAAGAGATAAACCATCATATATCTCTGATTCTGCGTTGTTATGGGCAGGCGTGGCGCTTACCATCGGGCGCACGACTTGCTCGTCTCTCTCTCGTCACTTTATCTCGTAAAAAAACCATAACCTTAACATGTCATTCAATTCAATTTATATAATACCTTAACAAGTCTGCCTGGCTGCAAGAAGGGCTTGAGGTATTCGGGTCGCGTTATAAATGCCCGGAACTGCGCTCCTAATAGGTCCAACTGCGTGCGAATGTTGCAGTACGAAGCTATCGAATGCTCCTGATCCACCGTCAATACATTGTACTGTTTCTGCTTTAGTTTCACCTCTGTAATAGAAATATATTTTTTTTACGAGATAGAGTGATAAGACGAGCAAGTCGTGCACCTGATAGTAAGCGTCTTGCCTGCCCATAACAACAGAGTACCGCACAGAGCGTGTTTGGCTCTGTGCTGCGCTCGTCACCTGGATGACGAGCTTTCTGAGAGATGGATCATCTTATATCTCCAATGATAAATGATGTATCTCTTTGCTCTGTACTGGAACACAGTAAGGTCTACACACTACTGCTTGATACCGCCCCAATAGGACTCTGCAAGAGTCGTACCAATTAGAAAATATTATAAATATTTTTTTTTAATTTGGTTACTAGCCCTTCTGTAACCTTGTTGTAACATCAAGAATTTGAATATGATAAGGTGTGGTAAAGACGAATCGAAATAATATTCTTGTAACAGTACATACTTTCTATGAGGTCCGGGATGGCAGTTTGATTTTGGAACTGGAAGAAACTCCTCTCCAACATATACTCAGGATTGATTTCTTCTACTCTCAATAAGTTGAGTACCTAAAATGAAAAAAATCTCATTCAAAACAAATAACGTAATTTCTAGGTCAATATAAAAATAATAGAGAAGTCGATGGTTGACCCACAAGTAAAAGATCAAAGACATAGAGCCAAACAGGCATGCACTAAAAAAAATATTTAAAAAAAAACAAAGATTGGATCGGCAAACGGGAGCTAATACAGTTAGTTATAATACATTGTTTGCACACACACATCGGTACTCACTCTTCCTTTATTCATAGCTCGCCCAAAACAAAATGGTTTGATTTCCAATAATAATTATCTGAACTATAATTATATAGAGAGTTTATACTCTTCTATACTTAGAATTAGAAATATTAATAATTCACGAGTATAACAGTTTATACACATAGTGTTATACTCTGAATTATCATACGGACTCTTCAAATTATTCATTTCTTTTCTTTATTTCTCTGTTGCTCTTATAAAAGTAGCATAAATACATAATACAAACAATCAATCATATTCATACCATGTTGTAAGTAAGGTGGAAGGCAGAATTAATAGGATCTGCCTTGCCTTGGACCATCCCCTTGACCACTACGGGTGTTACTTTCTGATCTATCATTAGGATCACTATTCCCTTGTCATCCAAACCACGACGACCGGCACGCCCTGACATTTGGATGTACTCGCCTGATGTTATCTAGTATAAAATAATCAAATAGGATAATTACAATAAAGATAAAATTATTTATTTATAAATGACAAGAGAAAATCGCATAATAAACATAAAATTGTTAACTTGCAAATTATACCCAGATATAACTTTTTATTATATATTTCTCAAATTTTGATTAACCCATTCGAGACAGCACTAATTTTTTGTAAATTATCCCCAGAATCAAAAACAAATTCTTTCTTATTTTTAGTATTTAACCAGTCTGTTCTAATATCTGCTTTTTATTTAATTTAAGTTTCAACATAGAATGTGTACAGTACATAAAAATACCATACTGGCTAAAAATAGCAATTCAAGATCATTCCACACAAGGTGTGCAGACAGTCTTTTTGGTTGCTAAATACATTGCACACACGGTGTACAATTGGTTAAGGTTGGATTAAGATGCATCTATTGTATGAATAGTTTTTGAGATAGAAATTTATGGTAAACCTTATTAATTGCTTTTATCAGCTTCATTAATACTAATTCATACTTCTTATGGAGGATTTATTAAAACCATATGCAATAATATATACATAGTTGAATAGGAAAATACTTCGATCAAATATGTACTAGATTAAAGGTGACGGCCCGAGAAACAAGTGCACAAACAAGTGTGTGACTATTTGATTTTAGTATCTTCCTACCACAGCCAACGTACGGATGCGCTAACATGCCTCAGTGTGCTTTAAAGAATTGCCAAAATAACCACCGTAACAGTAAGATTTCTGAAGGAGTGTCTTTATTTCGGTAATTAAATATCAGTTTCAGTTTTACGGTATTTAAAAATCAATTGTTAAATTGTGATTAAAGTTGTATTTATATATATTAAAGTTTTATTTATATATTCGAAATAATAAAATTACGTCGTTTGGCCAATATACGTCGTCAAACAACCAACAATCTCGTGGAACGGTAATAAAGGTCGTAACTACTATTTTGAGCGTTAACATCATATGAATACAGTTGAATATCCAGTGCTCACCGAATACGGTTATATTATTTTATGAGCTCCCGTTAATATCGCGGGGCAAAATGTCCTATGGCCATTACGCACTAGTCGAAACTAATCCTTAATAGACATATATGTAGATAGATAATAAGGTCGTCTTTATTAAAATACTGTTATAACATAAGTCGTATTTAACATTTCTATATGTATCATTAGAGATACTGTAGTATAACAAACTCGTGCCTCTTTTTTGAGCTATGTTTGCATGCAACACTGAATCTAGTACATATTTGATAGAAGAGAAAATATAACAAAATATAAAAATATAGATATATAACATCTATACATACAAATCTAAAGTTCTTCCCGTCAAATTTTTGGCAACTCGTAAACACCACTGTTCTTGCGGGCATGTTGAGACCCATGGCAAATGTTTCAGTAGCAAACAAAGCCTGAAAAAAATATAGTACAGTGAGCACAATCATCACAGTTTGAAATATGCATATGCATATGATAATAATAATAACATATTTAATTCATCAGTACACATTGGTTTACAACGATTGTTGTTGAGATCTTCCTTTAAGCATGGAAATGCCTGTAGCAGAAACCTCGTTCTTCTGTAGCTATAAGTAGTTTGTGTAATTAACAATGATAAATGTTACAAATACATTGAATTAGATAAAACTCAACATTTTGTGTTTACATCCATACAGTTAATATTACAATTTTGTCTATGGGGCGTAAAACCAGTGGTAGGAACCATTGTTTATACCACCGATTGTTAGTAGAGACTACAAGTGGTAAGACTCTTGCAGAGCCTGACTGGGGAGGCAGCACAGCATTGCCAGATATTCCAAAGTAAGCTTTTAAACTGTAATGAGAATCACAAAATTGTTAAAAAATTCTTTTAGATAAATTCAAAAGAGACACCCATAAAGAACTTGCTGTTCACCAGAAATAAAAAGTAACAAAGACTGCACAGGCTAGTGCAATAATCACAGCATACCTTTATGAGCCCCAAGCCAAAGAGGATTTCAATAGTTTCCTTCAGTATGGGCAGCAATCCGCCGTGATGAATGCCGATGCCACGTCGCAGCAGTGGTATCACATTCTCCACTTGGGGCAGTTTACGATCCTCCTCGGATAGAATGTCCATAGCATTGTTGAACACTTCGTCCACCAGCTTTTTCTCCTCAACTGAAACATATAGCCAATGTTATGGAACTATACACATTATCACAGCTATCCCACAAAAATTAGCCATTTACTTGTCCTATAACCAACAATAACCCGTGACTGAATATGCTTTATTAGATTAACAATTAACAGAGAACTCATCAAAAAGTTAATGTTTCATGTTGTCACCAAATTATCAGTAGATTGTTTATCAAGTTAAACAAACAGATTGTCACTAACATTCAAGCCCTGGACATTAACCAGGTTTCTTTAAGTGATTGTGGATAAAACAAATGTACTGAAAGACTGATAACACTCAAATTCGTATTAGCATTTGTGAGTTGTTGTGCTCACTTGCCAGAAACGCAACTGTATAAATACACACTAGACCAAATACTAACTTGAAGTAAAAGTATTAATTACTTTTGCTTTCCTCTGGTGATTGTAGTAAAAAAACTTCTGATATTTAATACATAAGTTGATGGATTTTATTTAATATCTCAACTTTACATTAGGGTAAATCCTTGTATACATTCTAAAGTTTATTAAGTATTTTAGATTATGCTGAGTATTTGTGTGCTCTTGAATAATAAGTAAAATTAAAGGACAAAGAATATTACATGAAATCAAATTAGATCAAAAGCAAAAAAAAAGGAACATAAAGAAGAAGAAAAAATAAATATACAGGATAATATAACTCACTGGTATTAAAGTCCAACTTGGCCATTTGCATAGCATATGCTTCACAATCCTTTTTGCTGAAACTGAATATGATGACTGGTGCAAAGTTACGCTCCATGATCATTTTAACAATGTTGAATATGTTCGTCTGGTTGTTGCCGAAAGCAGGACCGCCTCGTCGTCCTCTCTGGTCACCTTTTCCTGCGTCGCCAGCGTTACTTAGCACGGCCATAGCTGTATTAAAGTTGTCCTCTTTGAACTGGCCCTATACCATATAATGAAAATAAAAAGATAGATTAATTTTCTTTACAAATGGTAGGACTCTTGCAGCGTCTGACAGGGGCGGTATCAGTGCACTGACAGATATTCTTTCGCCAAGCATATAAACATAACTGCTGATTTGAAGGGTAATAATGCCAGCATAATTACAGGGAAAACAGACCATATTAGATCTCTGGGTGACGAGTGCAGCACAGAGCCAAGCACACTATATGGTACTGCATTAGGACAGGCATGACATTTACCATCAGGCACATAACTTGCTCAAAATGTGAAGAGTTTGCCCATATATATTTGCGTGTAATAAAACAAAGTAAACTTTTACAGAATTCAATAATTTCCCCTATGAATTCACTAAGTTATTTTCACTCAAAACTTGATATTAACAGTATATTATTAAAAACACTAATGTCCGTTTTCACCATCGATCCCTAACTTTAAGGGACCACCTAAAGAAATTTAAGTGCTAGTTTCGTTTTCACCATCGCT